>CM021103.1:411818972-411965988 GCA_007115665.2 Sequoiadendron giganteum | reverse complement strand
CTCTCTCTTAAGTCTCTCTCTCTCTCTCTCTCTCTCTCTCTCTCTCTCTCTCTCTCTCTCTCTCTCTCTCTCTCTCTCTCTCTCTCCCTCCCTCTCCATCTCCCACCCTACCTAGATAACTCTAGATATCTCTCTCTCTCTCTCTCTCTTAAAATTCTCCCTCCCTCTAAAGACATACATAAATACATACAAGCATAATACATATATACATACAATATACATGCATTGATACATACAAGCATACATACATACATGACATACAAGCATACATGTGCATACAAATATATAAACATACGTTGAATTGCATTTAACATAAAGCAAGACATAATGTGATACCACACTCACGTTATGTCCTGCTAGACATGCTTCCCATAAACAAAAAAAAACATGTCAAAACTGACTTATAATGCGAGCGAGTTATCACGCACTCGCATTATATATTTATTTGGGAATCCCCAAGCCTTGGGATTGGTATTTTCCTTGGAATACCAACCCAAAGGCTTGGAGGGCATTCCCAATGACCAAAGACGTGTTTTTGCATCTACAATATTTCACATAATCGGGTTTGTGCTCATCGTCAGGATTGCACGTGGTTCAATATCAAACAAATCGAGCATCTGGGTAATGTTATGTTCTCTCTTATCTATCCAACGATGTAATTTTTTTCACTTTCTGACAATGTTAAGTCATTCATCCAAAAAAAAATGTTTGTATGTCTCTTTTTTGGCAAAAAGCAGTGTTTGGTTTTTTTTTCTTTATAAATTAACCGTTCATTGAATTTTCAAATAAATTACATTTTTAGAAACTAGACTCCATTCTACAAAAAAAAAATTAAAAAAATATTCAATTAGTTTCCAAAATTTGTAGGGGTAGCACGGCCAAAATTTTGTTTTTCAGGAAATGTCCACTTCTAAAATTAGTAAAAAATAAAATATTCATTAAAAAATTATCAGAAATTGATTCATGCATCAACTACATACTATTAGCTAACTTCTAACCATAGTGATTTTAAAAATACTAAAAAAAGTTCACCGTACGAGGGTCGTACAAGAGTTTCTATGTTATGTTTTTCTGGCAAAAACATCACCAATTTGTGTACGTCCCTCATTTGAACCCCTTAATCTCAACCATTTTAAAAATAAATTAGTAGTTTAGAAAGTAGACTTAGAGCACTTGAATCCTTCTTTTTATTCCATCTCAAAAATTTGAGTGTAACTATCCTCAATTTCACGTCCAAGGTCAGTATTTCTTGATTTCAGAAAAAAAAGGAAAAAGAAAAGAAAAAGTGGCCACTTAAGCCCCCTTTTTGGGAACTATCTTGGTGCACTTACCCTGATCTCCCAAGGTCCTCATGCTTGTATCAACTTCAACTTCCTCTCTAACTATCTCCTCACATTAGACACGAAATAATCAGAATTATCATGATTTCTAGTAATTTATTAATCCTGATTTATTTTCCCTATTTTATTAAATATTAAGGTTCCTTCAACAAATGGTGACAAGAATATGGACAAAGACATAGATAAAGAGTAAATTATAAGGTAAAAATAATGGAATATTCTACACTCATCACCTAGTTCAATGCTCCTAGCTTAGTTTACTAGAAATACAGGACTTTAACACCGTTCCCCAACAATGACACCAAAATGATTGGATAAAATTGTGGTCTCAAATTGTTCTTGTAATGGATCTGAATTAATTCTTAGAAATAGCTTCCTCAGTTCACCCTAACGTGTCAATCCAGGAATGTAGGCTTTTGAACCATGTTGTGGCAGTATGTTGAAGGCTACAATCAATAAAATAAGGGTTGATGGATGCAAACTAATGTAATTTTTATTTGAACAAAATTTTGATTTGCAGACTTCCTATCACATGTGTGACAAGAACCCATGAAGAAATAATTCTGCAGTAGAAAATAGATTACTGGCACACAACAAAATCGAAAATCTTTCTTGAAATAAAATAAACAAAATTAAATTTATGCTACCAAATGTAAATATGCTTCAACATTAATTAACTATTCAACTCCTCAATTCACAGTGATTTTACTAATCGACTTCTAGCTATTCTTAACAATACTGATAATATTTGATAAGCAGATTATGCACACTGATGAGTGTTGAAAAAATCAATAGAGATTAAACACATTCATAAAGATTAAATATGCGGATAAGAATCAGATACTTAACACAATAATCAATATGAAACCAATCAAATAATTACGAAATCACAACATACATTACTACACATAGATATCTAATGGAAAGATCACCAAAAACTGAGGAAGTGGGCCCTGCCTTCACCGGATATTGAGTGATGAATCTCACAAACATAGAATTACTCCACACTAACTATCATTTATTCGGATTGCAACAACAGTTTATGAACGCAAATTTTAATCACCAATTTATATTATGTCTATCTATATGAGTCTTTGGCACACACACACACACATATATATATTGCAACTATCTATTCCCATAACAGTCTTGCAGATGAAAGTGAATACGCTTTTTGGTTGTTTGTGGCTTGCAACCAACAACCATCGAAAGATAATAAAAAATTGCTTAAAGTCTTTTGATAGTATCTTAAAACAACATAACAACCCAAAATAGATTTGCTAATCTCGACACAAGTATGGCCAAAGTGACAAAATGACTCCTATCGGCCTAGTCTTCCTTCCACCGATGCCCTTCATGCCTTGTTTTCAACCACTTAAATATTTCTTGTTACCAAAATCACAAGGATAGTCAACAACAATCAAAGGATTCAGTATTTTTCACTAGTTTTTACCTTTCCTTCTATTTCATAGAATATCTCCAGTTCATTAACGAAAAGTGACAAGAGCAGCAGAAAATACTAGGAAAGATGACAAAGGTTAAGGAAAATAATATGTAAAATAATGGCATATTTTACCCCCATCATTTCCCCCCAGCTGAAGACTTTTCATGTCCTCATGCAAAAAGGGTATAGAATACAAACCAGAAGAAGAAGGGGCAAGTTTCTGCAAAGTGCTAGTGACCTCTATGACACACAACTGATAGAGATTTTGCAACTATTTTTCATGCTCCTGGATTGTTACCACATATGTATTAGTAACATCTTCCTACTCGAGTGTTGCCTTCAACCGATTAATCTCTATTGCTTGGGATGCGTTGAGTGATTCTGTAGTTGAAATTGTTTATGTAGGGTATCATTTTCTTTAGTCAATTTAGTCATGAGACTCTGCATTCCATGGATTTCATCATTAGTTAGTAGGGGATGCTCTTCTTCATATTCTTCTTCTACCTCTGATTCCTATTTTTTTGTTTGTTCATGATGGGGAACTACAACATTTTCCTGTTCCTGATTATCCAACACATTATGTATTCTCTCTTCCAATTGGCATCCTCCTTCCTGATTAGTGGCATGAGGGCTTTCAAATTCCCCAAATCCTTGATCTTTAGGGTTACCAAGGTCCTCATCACTTGTTTTCTTAGCTAGTGCAGACTCATTCTAAACAATACCCTTGTCAAGAATTTCTTCTTGGTTAATCGGTGTCTCTTCTAAGACTGGAGATTTTTGGGGTAGTATTTCAAGGTTTTGTTTAGGCCTCTTTTGGTTTTGTGGAGGGTCCTCAGAGTCTATCTACCGCTTCTTTCTCTTACTCCTTAATTCTCTGGCAACAACTTTTGTTCTCTTAGTCTTTCGGGAGACTGTGACCACTATCATTAAATCTCCAACCTCTTCATTTTTCTAAGGGATTAAACCATTGGATACATTAGCCAAATTTTCTAGCTTGTCTGTGGGATCGGTTGATAATTTTCTCTCTTCTAGAATAGCAATCAAGGTTGACCCACTACACTATTTCTTCTCACCCCTAGAGCCAGGTGTAGTGGTTTCAATATTTCTAAGATTAGGTTGTCTAGTGTTGGATCCCTTAACCTTCTTGTTACTAGACCCTAGGGTTTGTACTTCTCCAGTTTTAGAGCTATCAAGAAGGGCTTCTGACTCATAATCCTCAGCGTGTTCATTACCCTCTTCTAAATTTATTTTACCGAACTCCTCTTCCTCTAAATTGTCAGAAGATTTTTCTACATTATGGAAGTCCTCTTCTGGAGAATGCTCTAAAGTATTAGGGAGGTCATTCTCCATGGAATTTTTCAGGGGTTTCATCTAGAAAAAATGAGTCCTAGTCCCTAGGAGACAAGAAATTCTTCAATTCTTTCACAATCGATAGTTTGATAAGCCCATGATGGGCTAATGAATTTTCACTACCCCTTTGGACTAATTTTTCGTATTTGCATTTTGGAAGAATACAAAAAGAAATGAACATTTACAAGCACACCCCATCTCAGATGTATCATAAGCTGAAATTGCTTGGCATAAACATATGCATACCTCCCCTCATAGGCTAAGTACTGAATAACAAACTTTGCCACATCATTCCAGGGAACTGGAAGTGAAGCTAACTTTGTGCCCTGACCAAAGACTACTTCAATCAACTCCCCACGCTTTAGGAACTTTTTACGAAGGTATTTAAGATCTCTTTCCCACATGGAATTATCAAGAAAATAACTTTCCCCTATTAATGGAAATCTCGTAACATCCGCTATGTTTCAACTGAAATGGGAATCTCCAAACCACAAACTCACACCCATTTAGTTTTCCATGTCGTTGTGAACTCACGAGCCAACTTCTCATCATATCCCCTCAATATTTTAAATTATGCATCCCATCCTACTTGCTTGAATATCTTGTATTCCTCAGACATCGTCGGAGCCCTTATGCCATCCATTGTTGTTGGCTCAAAATGGTGTCTGTGTTCTCTTGCCATATTCTTACCATGAGGTGCAATTTGAATAGTCCATAGTTCAAACTCGGTATAGTGTATGGAAAAATTCAGTTAATAGAAACAAATACTGCAAGGGATAGTACAAACTTAACTGGTAGTGAAATTTAGAAATGGCGGTAAGAAATGGTTTATGGTATACGGGTAAGGAATGATGGGTTCATATTGCTATTATTATGGGTAAATAATAATAATTACTGGTGATATTAAGGAGTGGCCGAGTAATAATGGTTATGAAAGATCACACCACACCAAAAATAATAGGGTATATATATGATGGGATAGGTTTTTACATGGGAAAGATGAGACAGAATGGGTCATGTGACACCCCCCAGCTTAGCAGGTGACTTGTCTGAGGGTGACGTCACAATCATTAAATGAATTGATGATATTAAATAAAATAAAAAGAATAA
Source organism: Sequoiadendron giganteum (assembly GCA_007115665.2). NCBI lineage: Eukaryota > Viridiplantae > Streptophyta > Pinopsida > Cupressales > Cupressaceae > Sequoiadendron > Sequoiadendron giganteum. Next base: position 411,960,744 of record CM021103.1, on the reverse strand, counting down.
TAAAACTCATGAAATACCATTACCGATGACTGTTGATGGGATGAAGTGGTGATGTGGTGCCACACGTGGCAAAATTGAAGCTGATGCAAATGCCAACCCGACAACAATAATAGGACGAAAAGAGAGTAGCGCAGGAGGTACGATCGTGATGAAACTAGAATCAAAATGAATCATATAGCTAGTGAGCTCCCCGTGTAAAATAAAACATGAGAAAACCACAATCAAAAAGTATGGAAGCTGACAAGGCAATGTTCAATTGGCTGGAGCACTAGAAACGATAAGAAAATCACCAATTGGTGAAAGAAGAGGACCAGTGGGAAACATCCAACTGGAGATCAATCATGTGAAAATAGAGACCATCAGGGCCACCAAAGAGATGTAAAAGAACCATGGAACCAGCCACAGAGAATAGAATACCTCCTAGTGGAGACAAAAAGCAAAAGGCTCCTGGCAAGAAAAGACTGGAACCTTGGTTGGAAGATATTCGCAGTAGTTCCTGTCACAAAAGTGATAGGAAGGCAGAGCAATCCTAGAAATGGTTGTTGGTTGTAAGCGACAAACAAATATAATGATGTGAATGGGGAAATCATGAATGGAGGGGTGTGAAAACTAGCCAAGAACGGGGAATGATATGTATGGTGACAGTTCAGAAAACCATGGGCCAAGAAAACACCAACCAACAGAGGCACCTAAGTAGAGGTTCTTGATAAGAAAAGGATAGGAATAGTGGTGCATGTGAAGGTCAGAAGGAAAAGCATATCACTGGGAGACATTAAAGTATTGGCCATGGCTATGAACATGAGGGTGAAAGAAGGCCCTGAATAAATGGAATGAGGGACCCAAGCACCTATAGCACAAAGTATAATAATTCCTGGCAGGAAAGTGACAGGAAGGTGGGGTGCCAACTTGTGACGAGATTATTTTTTTTTAATGGCAATAGACCGTTGGTTGCTCGGTTTTCAATCTACCACCGCTTAGTGGTGCCAAAAAATCAGTTTTCACCACTAAGGTTATTTAGCGGTTAATGCTCACCAAAGACTAGTTTTCGAACATTAACTGGCCAAGAACACCCAAAAGGGTTTTCATTGTTGATCTTTTATTGCTTCTTTTCTTTTTTTAAATTTTTTTTATGATTATTTTGATATTGCTCAATCTCGGAGGAGGCCAAAAGGAACAACATTAAGTTCCTTCACCACATCACAAAAGAAGGTCTCCTTTGAAAGAGGTCACTTGTACAGTTTCAAGTGGTGCCCATTGACAATAAGAGTCCTTCGTTCAGAATCCACTATGTATAGTCGAACAACACCATTTTCATACATAGTTTGAATCTCATAGGAACTGAGCCAACGAGTGTGGAATTTCTCTTTGAATTCCTAGAATCGTGAGTCATAGAGTAAGGCTCAATCCCCTAGTTGGAATGTGCAGGATTGAATGAAGCGGTCATGCCACTGCGCCCTCTTCCTTTGTATCACTTATGTATGAAAAAGAGCCTCTTGACGCATTTCATCAAGCGAGTGGAGTTGAGAAATTCTCTCCACTGTCTTTGTAAGAATATTCTCCAGTTCTCGGTTGGTTACTTCCACTTGTCCATTGGCTTGCAGATGATATGGGGAATATTTTTTATTCTTAATTTCATATTGTCGCACCAATTCTGAAATCAATTCAAAGGTGAATTGTGCTCCTTGGTATGTGGTAATCTCCCTAGGCACACCAAACCTAGTAAAAAATCTCATAATATAAGAAGTTAGCAACCTTAGTATCTCTAGCACATTTTAAGGCTACTACCTCTACCCATTTGGTGACATAATTTGTACAAACCAAAATATATTCCTTATTCTAAGAAGGAGGGATAATGGGTCCTACAAAATCTAACCCCCACTTTTCAAATGGTTCTATCGATAACTGAGGGTGTAGAGGAATTTCGTCAGAGCGGGTAGGCCACCCCATACGTTGACACTTATCACAATGTTGAACATAGCGCTTATTGTCCTTGTGGAGTGTGGACCAATAATACCCAGCAGTTAATATCTTCTAGGCGATCATGTGGATAGAAAAATGTCCTCCATAAGTTTTTGTATGGAAGACATGCAGAATGTCAAAGACATCTTCTTTAGGCACACACCGACACATGACATTATCAAGGCCTCAATGAAAGAGCATCCCATTAATCCATGTGTAATCACTACTGAGTCCCACTAGCTTTCAAATTTCCCTCAAAGAGAAATGAGGTGGTAACCTACAAGTAACCAAGTAATTTTCCATATCTGCATACCACAGACTCTTTATTGATATAGCAAAAAGATGTTCATCTGGAAAGGTGTCATCAACTGGAGTTGGCTCATCTTCACACTGCAGTCTAGAGAAAAAATTGGCCACCACATTCTCTCACCTTGGTTTGTCAAGGATAGTAATATCGAATTCTGGCAAAAGAAGTAACCATTGAATTACTCACCCGGTAACAACAGGTTTGTTCATCAAAAAAATAAAGGCAGAATGATCCGTTTGTACAAAAAAATTATATCCAATGATATAGTGGTGAAATTTATTTATTGCATAAACTACAACCAAAAACTCTTTTTCAGTAACAGTATAGTTTATCTCTACACCAGTAAAGTTCTTACTGATATAATAAATAGCATAAAATAGGGTGTCTTCCTTTTGTCCAAGGATTACTCCCATAGAAGTATCTGATGCATTGGTATGTTTATGAAATGACAGTTCCCAATTGGGTTCTCGTAGCATAGGTGTTGTGATGAGATTACCTTTGATTACTTTGAAAGCGTGTTGACATTCCATTGTCCATGAGAAATCTGCATCCTTTCCTAATAACAAAAACAATGGTGAGGCAATCTTGCTGAAATTTTGAATAAAACTGTGATAATAACCAGCATGTCTTGGGAAACTACGTACATCCTTTGGACAAGTAGGCACAAGAAAGTCTTGAATAATCTTGATCCTTTTTGGATCTACCTCAATTCCTTTTTCAGAAATATAATGACCCAACACAATACCTTCAGTCATTAAGATATGAAATTTTTCATGACTTAAGGAAAGATTAGTATCAATTCAACATTTAAGTACCTTCTCAAGATTTTCCTTATCTTCCTCATATATGTTACCATAAATAGTAAATTCATCCATATACACTTCTACATAATCATGAATTAAATCAACAAAAATGCTTAGAATAACTCATTGGAAAGCAGCGGGTGCATTACACAGTCCGAAAGGTAAGAAATTATAGGAAAATGTTCCCCAGGGGCAGGTAAAGGTGTTTTTGTCTTGGTCTTCCGAGATAATGTGGATTTGGTTATACCCACTAAACCTATCAAGAAAGGAGAAGACCTTTTTCCCATCTAAGGTTTCAAAGACTTGGTCAATGAAAGGAAGTGGGAAATGATCTTTCTTGGTGGCTTTGTTAAGGGCCCTATAATCGACACATATTCACCACTTCCCATTTTTTTTAGGTAATAATACAAGTGGGGACACCCATTGGCTATTTGATATAGGGTAAATAAATCCTACATTGAGCAACTTATGAAGTTCTTCCTTAACTATTTCTTGTAAGGCTAGGTTTGACCTTCTTTGGGGTTGTTGCATAGGTCTACTCCCTTCCTCTATATAGATATGAAGTTTACAAGTAGTGGGATGAATATCTCTCATATCTTGATAATCCCAAGCAAAGGCTTCTTTATGGGCAGACAACATCTCGATGAGTTCTTTCAATTGGCAGACATCTAATTCAGGATTGATGTTAAGCATTTTACTAGGCAAGATTTTAGTAGCTTGCGATTGTACAAGGGTATCTATGGAAAGTATTTGTGAATTGGAAAAATATGGATTAGTATCCCTAAATGTTAAAAATGGATGGTATATACAATCATGTGGTAATAATTGATGTAAAGTAATAAAGTGTTGAATAGGCTGTGAACTGCCTACTAATGGAAAATTTCCAAATGGACAATTATCACTTATGTCTGTAGGAAAGATCATTGTCTCAAGATCACTATCGACTAAATAATTATTCTCCAATAAATGATTAATAACAGTGTCTTCTGAAACTTCTTCAAATTCCCTACTTTGATTTATTAACAAAATAGGTAGACACTCCTCTACATCGCTATCGATCCACAAAGGATCCTTTGTTTCCAGTAATGGCTACGTTGGAGGGTACAATGTTAACTGCTTCGTTTTCTCCCCATTCAAAATCACCATATTTCTAGACCTACAATCAATGAAGGCATTAGCAACAACTAACCAAGGTCTTCCTAAAATCAGGGGGCACCCCCCCAACTTACTCTTTGGTTGCAAAATCATAAAATGTGTTGGATACTCCCAAGACTCAATAGAAAGAATAATGTCTTCGAGTATACCTTCCAGTTTTACGAGGGAACGATCAGCCATTTGCAGGACTATCAAAGTAGGTCTTAGTCCTTGAAGGCCTAGCCTCTCCTTAGTCTCATTAGTCATTACATTTATAGCTGCCCCTAAATCCACAAGTGTATTCGAAATGGTTACATCACCAATACGTACCTTAATCATTGGACTACCAAGATCTGCATACTTAGGGACTAAGATTTTTCCCAACATCAAGTCTACAAGTTGTCCAATGACTTGGACTATCTTGGGGTCCTAATTCTTTTGTTTCTTCTTCCCACAAAGATCTTTAACTACCTTGGTGTACATAGGAATATCTCGAATATCCTGCAACAAAGGAATCTTAATGTTAACATTGTGTAATTCATTCATAAAATCAAAATCAGATTGAAATGTTTCTTGTTGCTTTGGATGCTCTTGAAACCTATTTGGAAATGGAGGCTTTGGTTTCTCTTCTTTGGGTTCAACTGGATGGTCTTCAACTTCTGTGATGGTCGGTCCCTGAAGGTTCTTTCCGGACCTTATATTTACACCTTCAATCTCCAATGCATTGACAAGATAAGTCAGGAATCTTGTCACTTAATTATTATAAATTGGTTGAGTCACCTTATTGTTTGGATTGGGTGTCGATTGTGTAGGCATTGGTGTGGTTTTTGGTGGTTGGGTCAAACTAGAAGGTTGATTAGATAACGGTACAGGTGGTAAGAGTTTTTGGGATTGTTGATATGGGTTTATTGTTGGAGGTGGTGGATACAGGGGAAATGACTGATATATTGTGGATAGGGTGGTGGCAGTGCTCACCATGCTTGCCATGAGAGTGGAGCAAGTGGATATTGTTGTGACCACTGAGGGTAGTATGGAGGGTGCTGCCCATTTCCATACCATCCAAACTGGTTTGGGAAGGAATTCTATTGAAAAGGATTTTGGGGTGCAACTTGGTAATCAGGTGGGGGCATTGCTCTTGGTTGCCACTGTCTTCTTTGGGCCATGAAGTAAATAGGTTCATTTGTGTATTCAACCTTAGTCATCCCTACAGGAAGAGGTTTTAGAGTAGTTTCCCTACTGGCTTCTTCTAAAGAAGATATCTTTCTTCTATTATATGGACATTCCTCATTACCGTGCTTCTTTCAACAAACGGGGCAAAATATAGCTAAGGCTTTTTCAGCCTCCTCCTGTTTCCTTCATGTATATAAAGTGTCTATCTATTTACCCATATGACTTTAAAAACTAGTCTTAGTTTCTTGAAGTAGATTACCTATCTCACGCTTGATGATACATGTTAAAGCTCCCGCAGAATACAACTTGCTTGAGTATTTCCTTCTTGAGCATTGAGACTTGGAATAGTTCTTGCAAATATCACAGATATCATCAAATTCCATTTTAGAAATATTCCCTTTTCCTATTAAATTTAATGTCTCCATGACATCATCTCTTATTCCTCTAAGAAATAACATTTTAACATCATCATTTAGTTCTGGTTGGCGGGATCATTGAAGACTGAACATAAAGCGCTAAAGGTAGTCCTCCATGGACTCATATTCCTTTTGTGTCATGCAAAATATCTCATCCCAAACCTCCTTTGTTTTGCAATACTCGTGGTACTTGTTCAGGAATAGCTCCTTCATGAGTTCCATGTTTGGATATTCCTGAGGTTCATAAACCATTGTAGGGCAACATCCTTTAATGCAACTGGAAATAGTTTGAGTTTTTGCGTCTCACTTTGATAATCATAGTTGTGGCACAACACATCAAATTCAAAAAAAAACATATCAGGATCCTCAATCAAAAGATCATGAAAAATAGGCAAAGCAAAATGAGGAATTTTCTTCATAGGAGCATCTTGTTCAGGATGTGTGTTTGGAAAATCAAAGGTAATCGGATTATTGTTGGCCAATGCCCTATTATGATTGTTGTTTTTGTTTTTGTTGTTTTTGTTGTTGTTGGGATCCATTATTTCCAATGCCCAAGGGGTAAGGTAGGTTTTAAATGGCTCCTGGGTTTGTTTTGAGAATGGACCAGCTTTCAGCCCATAAGTTTCTCGAAAGACCTTTTCAACCCTTTTTTGTAATATTTCAAAAGAACTTGGATGGGTACCTACAGGTGTCTCAATGGTAGTAGACTCTATGACACATTTCTCAATATCTGGTTTGGGTAACTCTAAGGTTTGTACTTTAGTTTTCAATTTCTCTTATGAGCTGCCTCCCTCAACTAATATTTTTGGATCATTTTTCAATTTTTTTGATTGTTAACACTCCCTTTTTCCTTTTTAACAAATCTCCCTCTACTATCCCTACTATGATTCTTGCACCTAAATGACTTATGACAAAGCAAACTAAGGGTAGTTATCCAAACGAGGTCGACTGTCGTGTGGAATTTCTCCCTAGCACAATGCTCCTAGCTTAGTTTGCTAGTAATACAAGACTTTAACACCATTCCCCGACAATGACGCCAAAATGATTGGATAAAACTATGGTATCAAATTATTCTTGTAATGGATCTGAATTAATTCTTAGAAATAGCTTCATCAGTTCACCCTAAAGTGTCAATCCAGGAACGCGGGATTTTGAACCATGTTGTGGCAGTATGCCGAAGGGCTACAATCAATAAACTAAGGGTTGATAGATGCAAACTAATTTAATTTATATTTGAACATAATTTTGATTTGCAGACTTCCTGTCACATGTGTGACAAGAACCCATAAAGAAAATATTTTGCATCAGAAAAAAGAGAAGAAAATATTTTGCATCAGAAAAAAGAGTACTAGCACACAACAAAATAAAAAATATTTCTTGAAATAAAATAAACAAAATCAAATTTATGCTATCGAATGTAAATATGCTTCAACATTAATTAACTATTCAACTCCTCAATTCACAGTGATTTTACTAATCGGCTTCTAGCTATTCTTAACAATACTAATAATTTTTGATAAGTAGATTATACACATTAATGAGTGTTGAAAAAACCAATAGAGATTAAACACATTCATAAAGATTAACTATGTGGATAATAATTCGATACTTAACACAATAATCAATATGAAACCAATCAAATAATTATAAAATCGCAACATACATTACCACACATAGATATCTAATGGAAAGATCTCCAACAACCGAGGAAGTGGGCCCTGCCTTTGCCGGCTATTGAGTGATGAAGCTCACAAACATAGAATTACTCCACAGTAACTATCATTCATTTGGATTGCAGCAACAGATTATGCACATAGATTTCAATTGTCAATATATGATTTCTATTATGTCTATCTATATGAGTCTTCGACACACACACACAATCACACACACACACACACACATATATATATATAAATAGATTTTCTAATCTCGACACTAGTTTGGCCAAAGTGACAAAATGAATCCAACTAGCCTAGTCTTCCTTCCACTGACGCCCTTCATGCCTTGCTTTCAACCACTTAAATATTTCATGTTACCAAAATCACAAGGATAGTCAGCAATAGTCAAAGGAATCAAAATTTTTCACTAGTTTTTACCTTTCCTTCTATTTCATAGAATATCTCGAGTTCATTAATGAAAAGTGGCAGGAGCAATAGGAAATGCTAGGAAAGATTACAAAGGTTAAAGCAAACAATAGGTAAAATAATGGAATATTTTTCCCCCATCACAATGGTTGGATTGTCTCATTCAATAAGGCGTTCCTTAGGGGAAGAAAGGAAACTAAGATTCTTATGACTTTCATCAATTTTATTTTCTAACATCAATGTATCTTCTTTACAATTGTTGGTATGATAATACATTCCACTGCCCACACAACTTGGTCATGTTTGATAAGCCTCTCCATTATTTTGAAAGAGACTACTCATGGCCCACATTGGGCATGCCTCTAAGCACTACCTTCTTACCATCCACTTCAAATTTCATCACCATGCTCTGCAAGCTCATATAGAACTCTCCAATAGACCACAACCATTGTATACCAAGTACTACATCTATGTCGCCCATGCTCACCACAAAAAAATCATCCTTGATCTCATAGCCACCTAGCTGAATGCTCAAGTTAGGAATCTTCCTAGTGTATGTGACGGTGAACCCATTTGCTACCATTACCTTGAAGCCATCAAAATATTTTGTTTTAATTCCCCTTCTGGCTATAATTCCCTTATCAATAAAATTATATGTGACCACTGTTTCAATGAGAGTGATGATTTGTTATCAAGGGAATCAACCTTTTGAAAACTAGACAAAAATCCTTTGAAACTCTAAGATGTAGGTGTCAAGGGAGCCATATTGTTTTAGTGGAGCAAGTTCTCTGAAGTACAACTTAAGATCCTTCTTATCAAAACTCTCAATGAGTTTGTTAGTGAACTCATCGTATGTGGTGATTAGGTTGTGACCTAGTGTAACTAGACTATGGTACCACCACTTGTGTGCTAACCCATCCAAATGCAAATTGGAAAACTTAATTGCCTCATCCTCTACGATAGGCCTAAGAGCCAAATAGTTATCCAACTTATGAACCTATGCTTTGTCTATGCATCTATTGTTGTCATCAAAGTGAGTCATTTTGAATGTACCCAAATATTTTTGAAAATATCTTTGTACTACTGGTCCTCTATGCTCAACTTTACCACTATTCCTCTTTCTCTGGTTCAAGAAATAATTCAAGGATAAATGGTTTTGAATCTCCTATAGAAGTGTAGCATACTCTACCCATCTAGCCCATATTTCATCTACTAAAGGGGCTTGAACCTCTGGAATAATATGTGCTTCCTCTCTACGTGTAAAGGTAGGCTAAAGTGGTCTTGGTACTAATCTAGATACTGTTGTAGCAGTATGCACATTTGTGTTTTGTTGATGATAAGAGCTACCATCAAATTTTTTTGTAGGAGTGGTTAAAGTGACACATTGATTCAAATTCCCCAATAGCTAAGACATCATATCCATCATTACATCAAATTTTCTCTCTGCCCTAGTGTTTGGATTAATAGAACCAACTCATCCTTTATCCTTTTCTACCATATCCCCTGAAATAATTTCACTATCTATGAGAGAATCCCTACGTATTCCATGTATACCTAAAATAGTCTCTCCTTCTAGGACTTGTGGGGGCTACCACTTAGTTTTCCTTTTTTCCTTATTAAAATACCTCTATTCTCTTTCACTGATAGAGGGTATGCAACTTAATGATGTTGTTTAAACATAGGCTGGAAGAAATGACCAGCTCTTATACCACTGTAAGAACCTCCCCTATTTTCACTAATTTTTTCTTGATTTCAAGATGTTGGTATTTTGATAAACAATTGGCATGCACACTACTGTTATATTTCTAGATTTTTTTGGAATATATCTAATTTTTTTTTATGATTATATTACAAACACTTATTTTTTGAAGCCCAAAGTTTCATAAAATGGAAAATAATAATAATAATGAATTGGATGTCCTCCTTATTACTTTAAAGTATAAAACAATAATGTATATTTTATGTTTTAATTTTATCAACAACAATTTTTATACAAATACAAAATTCCAACATAAATCTAACCTCTTTGGGATTCACATCTGAATAGAGATAGGAAGCATCAATGAAGGTTTGCTAAAAAATAGTTTGATGGTTGTGGAATGAGCCTTTGATAGCAGCAATATTACAAATAGTTTTCATCCTTTGAGAATAACATTAATACAAATAATTGGCATCCTTTAACAACAACATTATTACAAGCAATTGGCATCCTTTAACAGTAGCATTATTACAAAAAAATTGTAGCTCAATCTCCTCCAAAATCAATGATATAAATTCTCTCAAAAATGTCTTCACTCTTCCACATGTATTCCCCAACAAATAGACTCTCAATGGTGCCTCAAACTACAACTAATCCGAAGCCCAAATTGATTTGTTAATGGCAGTATGTAGGTGAGGATTAGTGACCAAAAATCACCATTCAATCACCTCAAACCATAGAGGATTTCAAATGCTCAACCAACAAAAATAAATATGACAACCATGAATAATTATCAATCTATTAAAGCTCTTCAAACTCTACTTACAATCCTGTAATTCATTTGCCAAAATCGTTGTATTTAAACCTAGTTGTTTCAAAGTGGAAATTCAATCATTGAAGCACAAGCATAGACTCTAAATGAATCTATCAACAATCACTCATGGTAGATCTTTCACCACCATAGATGATATTCTTCTTGAATGTTTACATCTTTAGGAAGTTCTTAGAGGAAAAACCCTACAACATACCAGCAATATCAAAATCCAAGCATATGAAAATAAGCTTCAAAATTCCCTTCTATTTCCTCCCATGAAAGTCGCATTTTATTTTTAATATTTTTCCTCCAAAACTCAAAACAGACCTTTTTGAAAAATAAATGAACTTAATAAAAATTAAATACTTATGTCTCCAAGCACCCAAGTAATAAATATAAATTCATTTTAATAATTTAAATAAATATTTGAATGTGACTTTTAAAAAAACTATTAAAACTTAGGCATTTAATTAAATTTTTCCATCTAACCCACAAAAAAATCACCGGAGCATCGAATCTCGAAACTGACTATGCCAAACTAAATCTGACAATAAAATATTATAATTGAGGCCATTATGGCAACTTTCCAAAAATAGCAATAAAACTCCATAAAAAGTGGATGAACCAAATGCCCAAAAATTCTTTTGAAAGTATCATCCTGGAGCATGTTGATAACAAAGCTCAATGCCATGATAAAAAACTAGAAATATGTTGAGTAAATACCCCTCCAAGAACTGTGGAGCTCCCTAAACACTTAGTTAACCTACAGGAACCTGTTGGATAGGCTAACGGTCAACAAAGTTGACTAGGCACAAGAAGGGGATGTTTCATAGAATAAGCTCCTTAATTTAGTGGTCCAAGTTTTAATCAAACCATAAATCCCAAAACTTGTATTAGCATATGTTATGATTTTTTATGGTTACAACCCACACTAGATACTATCCTCCCTTAATAACAAATGAAAATACAGTTCACATTAAAAACCAACTTGAATCCATGCCATCTTTAGGACCATGGGACTCTTTTATTAATGTGGAAATCGATGACCATATTTATTGTCCACCACCAAAAATTGAGGGAATATTTTTTATTAGATTGTGAAAAAGTGGTATATTTCATTAAGAATAAATTATTCGACCCATTTACAACATTCTTAAATGAGGAATTATGTAGATTTTACAAATTAACACTATCAAAATTGAGGGGTTCAAAAATCCACCAAGGTGGGTACAATCCTAATAGAAAAAGTCAAGGAATAGGACAATCTTTTCAAGGTCCAAACTTAAACCTACCCAAAATAGGTATACATAAGTTTGATGGTAAAAATGTAACTTCATGGAAAGTCTCATGAAATAATATTTTAAACTCCACAATATATCAAATGATGTAATGGTTGACATAACTTCACTAAAAAATTAGAATTTGAACCATATCAATGGTACCAATGGATGATGGGCGAAAAACAAGGAAAATTACTTAGTTGGAGAGAATTTAACAATGACTTAGTAGAACACTATGAGAAACCATTGAAGGGGAGCTATGTTACCCAACTTAAAAATTTAAAACAAATAGGGCGTGTAACAAAACACAATGTTGAACACATGAGATTGACAATTCAAACTCAAGATGTGACACCTTATCAAAGGCTACAACTCTACATCAATGGAATTAATGAGCAAACTAAACATGATGTTTGGTTATTAGAACCTTGTACAGTTAGAAAATTAATGCAATAACTATTACATATTGAACAATGAAACCTCAATAGTAAAAGATCAACACAAGGCCAAATAATAGGATGGAGAGATAAAATGTCACTAATTCTACTAACAAAAATAGGGCTAACTTCTTTAGCCCAAAAAAATAACTAAGCTCTCTCCTCAACAAGAGGCAGATAAAAGAGAAAAATGTCTATATTTCCATTGTGATAACAAATGGTCTAGGGGCTATAAATGTGGTAATAATGAAAAGAGACTAATGATTATTGAGAATGAGGTTGAAGAAGAGGGAGAAGTACCTATAGAAGAACCAAATATGGAACTTAAGAGTGAAAATTTAGAGGAAGAATACAATGCTACTATCTCCTTACATGCATTAAATAAAACAAGAACACCATAAACACTTAATTTTTTTGGTTATATAAAAGAGAAAGTAACAATGTTGATTGATACAGGTAGTACACACCTTTATTGATAGAATATTAGCTCGTGACCTCAATTATTTTGTATATTTGATCTCTAACTTCCAAGTCATGATTATTGATGTAAAAAAACCCTCTTATGGTGGTAAGTGCCATAATATTAAACTTTCAATATGAAATTACCATCTAGATTAAAAAATGTCTGTTATTCCAATAGGAGGAGGAGATGTAGTTTTAGGAGTACAATGGCTTAAACAATTGGGAACAATGTCCTTAAATTTTCAATAATTATTTATGAATTTGAACTCTAATAGACAAAATTATAAACTTATAGGAGTAAAATCACCACCAACTCAAATTATTAGCTCGCATATGATGGAAAAATTACTTAAGAAAGGTTCCTATGGTCTAGTGGTATAGCTAAATTTCACATAATCAAAAGATTTGAAAACTCAACATCCACAAGAAATTCAAGAGATCATTCAAAAACACCAATTTTCTAGAGAACCTAAGGGTCTACCTCCAATTAAAGACCGTCATCATGACATTGAATTAATACTTGGAACCATTCCTCGTAACATTAGACCTTATCATTATCCTTGTGAATAAAATAAATAAATTGAAAAAATAGTCAAGGAAATGTTGGATTTAGGTATTATTTGTCCTAGTAAAATTCCATATACATCTCTAGTGGTTATGATTAAAAGGAAAGATGAGTCATGGAGAAAGTTTCTTGATTATAGGGAACTCAACAAGCTCACCATTAAGGATAAGTTTCTTATTCCTACTATTGATGAATTATTAGATGAACTAAATGGTACAATTTTCTTTACTAAGTTAGATTTACATTACAATTTTCATCAATTCATATAAAGGAAGAGGATATACATAAAATTTCCTTTAGAACACATGAGGGACACAATGAAATCTTAGTAATTCCATTTGGTTTAACTAATACCTCATCAAATTTTTAAATCCTCATGAGCTCAATACTTCACCCATTTCTTTGTAAATTTATGGTGGATTTCTTTGATGATATCCTTATCTATAGAAAAGCATGGGAAGAACATTTGCAACATGTAGATAAGATATTATAAGTATTGGAAGATAATCAACTCTATTCTAGGAAATCCAAATATTTCTTTGGGGTAAAATAAATAGAATACTTTGGAAATGTGGTGTCACATGAAGGTGTGAAGGTAGACCCCAATAATATTGTTGCAATAAAATAATGGCCAAAACCTAAAAATATCAAAGGGTTGAGAGGATTTTTGGGTCTAACAAGATACTATAGAAATTTATTTTTAATTATGACCATATTGCAACACCCTTAACAATGTTACTAAAGAAGGATTCCTTTTCATGGTCAAAGCTAGCCACTTGGACCTTCCAAAAACTACAAGAAGATCTCACTTCAACCCCAATACTAGTTACCCCAAACTTATCTAAAACATTTGTGGTAGAATGTGATGCTTCTAGACATGGAATTGGGGTAGTACTAGTGCAAGAAGGCTATCCATTAGCATTTGATAGTCTACAAATCAAGGGAAAAACTTTTTAAGGCCCACATATGAGAAGGAAATGTTAGCCATTATTCATCCAATTAAAAAATGGCATCAATATTTAATGGGAAGGAATTTCAAAGTCAAGATTGGTCATGAGATTTAAAATGTTTTTTAGAGAAATGACTATCCTTATTAGAACAACAAATGTGGGTTACCAAGATGCTAGGATATGATTTTGAAATAATTTCTAAAAAGGGTAAAAAAATATTATAGTTGATTTCCTTTCTTAACAAGAAGTAGAGGAAGAAAATATTTGTTTCATTTCCTTAATACAACCAAAATGGTTAGAAGTTACATGAAAAGAGTAGCAACATGATCCTCAAATACATAATCTTGTTCTAAAACTTCAACATGACCCATCTTCTTTTGATAAGTATGTTTGGAAATAAGATTCATTATGTTACAAAGATGGATATTTTTTATGTAAAAAATATCATTTAAAAGAAGACTTATTATCTCAAATGCATGATTCACAAATATGAGGACTTTTATGGTTTTTAAGGACCTATCATCGTATAAAGAAAGATTTATTTTGGGAAGGTCTAAAAGGATATTTCAATAAATTTGTTGTTGAATGTTTGATATTCCAAAGAATTAAAGGTGAAATAATAAAGAATCCCAACCTCTTACAACCATTAGAAATTCCAACACAACATTAGGAGGAATATATCATTAGACTTCATTACATATCTACCAAAATATAATAATCTTAATGCAATTTTGGTTGTTGTGGATAGATTCACCAATTATGCACATTTTTATGGACTCTCTATTAAATAGGACAACTAAGAGAGGGGGTGAATTAGTTGTCACAGATTTTCACCTTTAATTCAATCACCAGAACTAATACTTAAAACTGCTTAAATGATCAATCATCAAATGCCAAATGCAAAAACTCAAATTCAACACATAAACAAAATAACACCAGATTTATGTGGAAAACCCAATGAGGGAAAAACCACAGTGAGGATTAACTCACACTATAGAGAATATCAAAACCAATTAGAAAAAGGCTCACTGCCTAAAATAAGGACTCACTACCCATAGGGCTACAACCCAAAGATACAAGAGATGGCTAACCGCCAAGCTACAAGGATAATGGCTCACTGCCAAAAGATTGAACTGATAGGATACACCTTCAATGTGTGGGGCTCAATTCCAATGAATCTCAGATTATAAAGTAATGTCTCACACAATATTCACTCTAAAAAACTACATTGATCCACAACTGATAAAGCATTTAGGATCAAATCTTCGCATATCTCTTTAATCCTTTTCACATTCACACTTACTCCACATTTCATATCTACTTCACCACTCCTCATTCCTCAAAACATCTTATATATACAAGCATATCTTAATGAGTAATTAGGTCGATATCATATAAGGTTAATGCATTTCTTATTTTGGAAAAACATCCATAAAACATATCTAATCCACACAATATATTGCATACACTAAGTCAGCTAAGATCTTCAAATATCATAATCATAGCTTGTCTCACGATTAAAAAAAATGGACCTAATAACCAACACACCAGACCACATATAATGATCATCTTCGATAGGGAATAGCTTCTGGTAACCATCTCATACATTCAGTACTATTTTGACATCAATGACAACCATTTGATACAATCCAATTTCAAACAATCTCCCCCTTTGTCATTGATGGAAACACAAGATGTGAAAAGCCAACAACAACAACCTTTGCAGTTCCTTTGATGAGTTGTGATGATTTTCATCCTTTTCACATTCTTTCTCTCCCCCTTTGACATCAATGGAAAATAAAGAAGATCTATCTCCCCTTTACTTAATTTCTTTTACAAAAATAATCTTCAAAAATGATATCAAAAAATGGTTCTTTATCTCAATCCTTTTTCCCTTAAAATATCTCCTTGTATTTTTCTTTTAGTTTCAGAAGAAATGTCTTCGAGGAATCCACTGCCAACCTAATGTTTAAACAAGTATTGTTTTGATTAAGTGGGAAAAAAAGGTTTTGAAGGGACCTGAAACCCTTTACAATATTTTAATCAAAATGATGCTAAAAATATGGGCCACAGAGTACTAGCAACAGACCAATGAAAAAGAAACAAAGGCAAAAAGAGTGTTGAACAAAATAAACAATAGTGAATCAACAGTAGCACTCAACAACGACTAATCAACAAAACAACAAAAAACCACCAATAGACCAACAGAGTTAAAACATCAAAGCTACCACTAATTCATATTGCTTAAGGTGTTGGCCACCTCAAGCTCCTAGCTCATGTGCAGGTCAATCATTTCCAGTAGCTCCTTCTACTCGGATTCAAAAGATCATTTCCAATCAGTTGGCCCCTTAGTAGCAAGGCCTTTAGTGTCATCTTTCGCACCCTTCTTTCATTTCCCTTTAGCCATATGTTCCTTCTCCATAAGCTCAAAGAAGTACAATTGGTCCTCTCAGAGAAGTACAGTTTAAACAAGTACTGTTGTTCTTTACTATCAAATCAATTGTTTCGAGAAGAGTATCTGGGATAATGATATTTTGTTCATTTTTCTCAGCTTCCACCAAGAGACAGGACATCTGTTTCGATCTTAACTCTATAGACACATAAAAATGACCAAGGCTTGCAAGCACTATTTTACCACCTTTTCGTCCTAGCATAATTATGACTTTTTAATTATGTTTCTAACCCACCTTCAACTATTAATTAAACAATTCATAATTATTTAATTAATTCATGATTTTCTATTCTAGATGATTGTTAAATAAATAAATCTTATTTATTTATTTAATGCGTCACTAATTATCAAAGTCTTCGCATATATAAATAAAGCTCTCAATTTATTTAATTAATCTTTATCATTAATGTCCTCTTGATTATTAAATAAATATATTCTCTTTTATTTAATATGTCACTAATCCCCAAATTCTCTTTTAATTAAATAGATTTATTAATTTATTTAATTAATTAACTACCTCTTCTAAATTAAATAATTATTTAATTGCCTTATGTGACATTTCCCTCTTTTTAAATAAAAAAATTATTTAAAATAACTTCACATGGTTAACTCCTTCTTTTAGTAAATAATCTTAAATCAATTATTTACTATTTCACAAAATCCATATTTTGAATTAATTTTAATTCAAAATGGAAATATTCTTCTACAAATCAGGTAATTGCTAAAATTACTGATTTTCTAAAATCTCATCTTCTTATCTTTTGATTTTTTACTAATTTCATCTCAATGTCACATTCATTCTCCATCCTTGATTTAATTTCTTAAATTAAATCTTGTCCACTCATTTGAGAATTTTACCCTAAACCTAATTGAGAGTTTTCATTTTGAATCTTGACCATTGATTCTAGGGCATTTTCTCAATCTTCAATCTCATCCATCCATCCAAAATTGCATTTTCTATAAAATATCAATTTTGTCCTCATTTTCTCAATCTTAGAAATTTGGAGAAATCTCTTAATCTCTTAAATTTCTTCTTGCATTCTAGATTTAACTTCATTTTTCATTTAGTTTATACAAAATCCTTCAAAGCTTTGTTTAGGGCTAGTCCATTTATAGAAGTTTGCTCATCAAATCTGAGGGCACACTCTTCATCACAACAAGCTAAGAAGGTGCAATGGAAGTCAACCATGGAGGAGGGAAGATTGGGTGAAGTTGCTTCTTGTTTTTTTTCTTATTTCTCCTATGCATTTTATTGCTTTGTTGGATTTAATTAATTTACATGCATGCATACATTACTAACAATCTATCTTGCAGAAAATCCATCATTACAAACTCAATTATCTCTTTAACTTTCCAAAAAATCTTCACAATACCATCCCTCTGTATCACAATGACTATAAGTTCAGACTGTAAGGAATTGATCCTTTTCTTCTGCGCACCATCCTTGTCATTAAGGATATCATGTGTCTTTCCAATAGAATCTAGCTCAAGCTCAATAGCATCGTTCTTTGTTGTGTAGTTTCCAATAGTAGTAGGCCACCAAAGACAATACCTATACACATTGTTTACACTTTTGAAGCATGTCTTTAATTCATTTATGCTCTTAGATAATCTCTTATGTGCATTTCCGCATCTTCCATAGCCAATTGAATCTCATATTTTTCTTTTGTTTCACTAGGTGATCATGCCTTTAGTTTGTCTTCAATCTCCTCAATCAATACTTCTAGTAAAAAAATTATCAATTCGCTTAGATCAATGTCATTATGAATTATGTAAATAGCCAAGGCATCTGTGATCTCATCCTGTTCATATGATGGTCGTGACAACCAAACATCTCCAATCTTCTTCAGTCCATCAGATTGCTCAAGAATCTTCACCACCTTCTCTTGACTGAAGTCTTCATCATCATCATCCATTGATTCCAAGTCAAGTGCTTCTATAATTTTTGCTTCTTTTTTTGCTTTCTTTTCCTTTGTCTTAAGTTTCTTTATTTTTGGAGAACTTGAGATGATTATTTTTGCTTTCCTCTTTCTGGAGGAGGGTCCTACCTCAGATATCACAATCGGATTGAAAACCATGCCAGAACTCCATGTACTTAATTTTTCTACAAAGTATTCTTTACAAATATTTTCCTTCTCTGCTAGACATTCCAGATATCGGTAGACTTGCTTCCCAATTGGTATAACTGACTTCCACACAACATTCTCTTTCAATGGTAACAATTTCAGAAAATACATAATCAAACATGTAACCACAGATCCAAAGCAAAAAGGGTAATTGTCATTATTTTTCATAGTAATATTCTCCATTAATTGATTCCTCAGTAACTCACACAAATCAAAATCCTCATTCTTTTCAACCATTTGATGTGCAACATAAACGACAATCGCCGAAGTAGAGCCTTCCCTATTTCTGAAATAAATTTTATATGAAATGCCATTTGCCACATACCTTATTACAAGATTGATTATAGTATGAATTAGAAGTTCCATTTGATCTCCTCTTACTCCAGTTAAATCTTTGACTTCTTTTTTCCTCACTGATTTCTTTACCGGGATGCGTCCATTATTGCATAATCCGATTATTTCTACAATTGCTTCCTTTGTGATCTCATAAGGTTTTTCGAAGATCATATGATCACCTTGAATTTTTCTTAGGACAAACCGAACAATGTCCACATCTGAAAGTATGAAAATTCGCTCTAAATATCTAAACCCTTGTGCCCTAAATTCTTGACCTTTTGCATTTGCTTAACTGAAAGGGAACCTTTGAGATTTTGAATCTTTTCATGGTTAAATTCATCGATTTGTTACTTAATTTTGGCAGTTCATTGTTGTATGAATTAAATACCACCATTGCCTTCAACTCCATTATTTCAGCCTTATTCTTCATACCTTCACTTTCCAACAACCCTAAATCCTCATTTCTCAGCTACACTTTACTCCTTAGCTCATTCGATTCATAATTTGAAAAGTGACCACTCAATCATCCTTATTTAACTTTTCGCTTTTAGGGTTTCATCATAAAAAGGTAATTTATGACATCATCATTTGTACTTCATTCTGTCACTACATCCTTAGCCAATGTCGTTGGATCAATTTTTCCCTCATTTTGCATTTATTGCTTTTTTAGCTTGTAAAATTCCAACTATTTTTTAGAAACACTGTGAGCCAAGAAGGGCTCCACGAATTTCCTGATTTGCATCTTTTCTACCAAAATTCTCTTCAATGCCTTCTAAATAGAGATTCACATCACATATCCATGTTTCCTCACATGCCACATCATATATCGGGGGTTTTCTAGATTTTCTATGACTACTCCCCCTGAAACCATCACTGGGTTGAGTTATTAGAAGAGGTATTTGCACCAGATGCAGATACAGGGTTATTTGATTCATCCTTGTTCTTAGGTTCTTCCTTCTTTCTCAAAATTTTTGCCATTTCTCTCCTTACTTCTTCTGGATCTATCTTGTTCATAGGCTTGTTCTTTTGTTTTGGATTAGTTTTCCTCCTAACTTTTTTCTAGCAAAATTTTGAGATATGTCTTGGTTTGTTACAAGTGTAGCACATAACATATCCAAGATCAAATGAATTTTCTTTTATTTTTATTCTGCATTGATTAGCCTTGTGTCCAAATATATTGCATGTGTAATAGTAGCCTTGAAAGGATTGATTCTTCTATTTGTATCAAGTCTATTCAACATCATTTCACTCCTATATTTAGTAGCTCTATGTCCAAACTTGTTGCAGACATAACATTTTCCAGCAAAGAACCCAACATTCTGACTCATTCTATTCTGATTTGTCCTACTTATACATGTTGTTGCTCTATATCCAAACTTACTGCATGAGAAACAAAAGTCATTAAGAGATGGGTACCTTTAAGCATTACGTTGTCGGATGGGAATCCTTCTGGTATTGTTCCTTTGATTCTTGCCTTGAAATTTCCTTTGATTTTCCATCTTGTTGAAAGTTGTTTTAGTCCTTGAGCTTTGTCCTTATTCAAGTCCTATACCACCTTTATCCTTTGCAATTTTCTAAGATGAAATCAACTCATCGAGCATTGTATAACTTTCCTTGAACCTTTCTTCATGAGATTTAACTTTTTCTAGATCAACTTTTAAGGTTACTACTTCTTGTTCAAGCTTATTACATTTTTCTACCTTCTGATTGATAATTTCTTTCAAGCACCCTTCCTCTATTTTACCTTGTTCAATTTCATATTTCATATTTTCTTCCATCCTTTTTCTTTCTTCAACTTCCATTCTTAGATTCCCAATGGTCTTCTTTGCTTCATTTAGTTCTTGGTTAACTTCTTTATGTTTCAACTTAAACTTCCGGATCTGATTCCTTAACTTCTGAATGCATTCACTTGCTTGCTTGACATTTTCTTTCAGATCTTCATTTTCAGATTTTGAAGCCTATGTTCTTAATTCTTCATCCAAGTCAAATCCCTTCCCCATTTAGTTCAACCTACCAAGATCTCCTTGAAGTTGTTAAACTTATTCCAAAGGACTGAGCTCTGATACCAATTGTTGAATAGGACAACTGAGAGGGGGGTGAATCAATTGTCATAGATTTTCACCTTTAATTCAATCACCAGATCTAATACTTAAAACTACTTAAATGATCAATCACCAAATGCCAATGCAGAAACTCAAATTCAACACATAAACACAATAACACCAAATTTACATGGAAAACCCAATGATGGAAAAACCATGGTGATGATTAACTCACACTATAGAGAATATCAAAATCAATTACAAAAAATCTCACTACCTGAAATAAGGACTCACTATCCACAGGGCTACAACTCGGAGATACAAGAGATGGCTAACTGCCAAGATACAAGGATAGTGGCTCACTGCCAGAAGATTGAACTAATAGGATACACCTTCATTGTGTGTGGTTTAGTTCTAATGAGGCTTAGATTATAAAGTATTGTCTCACATAGTATTCACTCTACAAAACTACACTGATCCACAATCGATAAAGCATTTAGGCTCAAATATTTGCACACCTCTTTAATCCTTTTCACATTCACACTTACTCCACATTTCATATCTACTTCACCACTCCTCATTCCTCAAACATATTATATATAAAAGCATATCTTAATCATTAATTAGGTCGGCATCATATATGGGTTAACACATTTCTTATGTCAGAAAAACATCCATAAAACATAACTAATCCACACAATATATTTCATACTCTAAGTTGGCCAAGATCTTTGAATATTAGAATCATAGCTTGTCTCACGGTAAAAAACCAGACCTAAAAACCAACACACTGGACCACATATAACGATCATCATCGATAGGGAATAGCTTCTAGTAACCATCTCATACATTCAGTACTGTGTTGACATCAATGACAACCATTTGATGCAATCCAATTTCCAACACTCTCTCATCCATTTCATGCAATTAGTGTGGCCAAAATATTTATGAAAAATATACAAAAAATTCATGGAATTTCCAAACTCATAATGAGTGATTGTGAACCTATCTTCACTAGCATTTTTTGGACAAACTTATTTACAACATGGGGTACAAAAATAGCACATAGTTCCTCTTATCATCCACAATCAAATGGCCATACAAAAATTGTGAATAAATATTTAGAAGGATATTTATATTATTTCTCCTTTGATAAATAAACACAATGGTCCAAATGGCTACCATTAGTAGAGTGGTGGTACAACATATCATTTCACACATCCACTAAAATGTATCCATTTGAGGCTCTTTATGGATTCCCTTCACCATATTTTACTTCTTATTTGCAATCTAATTCTAAAGCTCATGTAGTAGAGGACCATATTCAACACCAACAAGAAATACTAAAAATCCTTAAGGATAATTTAGTTTTGGCTCAAAATTGAATGAAACAAACTGATCAACATCATAGGGAGGGGAATTTTGAAGAGGGAGATTGGGTATTTTTTTAGTTAAACTTTATAAACAAATTTCCCTTAATAAATATAAGAACATGAAGCTCACACATAAATTTTATGGTCCCTATAAGGTTCTCCATTGAATAGGATAGATAGCTTATAAGTTAGAACTTCCATATTCTTCTAAAATTCATCCTATCTTCCATGTCTCTTGTTTAAAGAAAGTAATAGGTAATAATATTCCAATCCAATTAGACTCTCTAGAGTTAGTTGAAGAAGGAAAGTTTATTTTAGAACCTAATAAAATCATTGAGAAAAGAGTGAAATAGTTACAAAATAAAGCTATATCTAAGTTCCTAATCAAGTGGAAGAATATTCCAATTGAAGATACCACATGGGAAGATGAACAATTCATACCAAAGCATTCATAATTACTAAACATTGAGGACAATAATTTTTTCAAGGGGAGGGGCATGTTAGGTCCCTAATATTCTATCTAATATTATGACCTAATATCATATATTCTTAAGAATGAGGAAAATGGGAAAAGGGGACTTGGAGGGAAATGGGGAAAGGGGATGAAGAAATAATGATAAGGGAAACTCAAAAATGTCATGCTAGGATGGGAAATTTTGAAATCCCAAAATAGAGGGAAATAAAAAAAGGGGGGCTTAGAAGGAATAACATGCTAAGAAGGGAAAATCTAAAATGACTTGTTAGGATGTGAAAACTTTATAAATTAGGATCTTAGGATACTCTCTATAGTGTGAGTTAATTAATTAAATTAATTCATTAATTGAGGAGCATGCAAAGATAAGATTGATTAATAAATAAATGTTTATTTATTAATGGATGATGCTTTAGATAAGTTAAGATATTTTGAAGGGAATTAGGATAATTAGGATCTTAGGATACTCTCTATAGGGTACTCTCTAAAATAAATAAAATGAGAAACAAACAAGCATATATTTAATATATTGCACAAGATATACAGGGGAAAACCATTTTGGGTAAAAACCCCATAAAGCATCATTTTATTATAAAACACTATAGACATGTAAAAATGCCTAGTGCATATCGCACATCCCAAAATTGAATTTTTCCATTATCGGCATCATTAGCATCATTAAATACATTTTAACATCATTTCTATCATTTAACCCTATTTTCCTCTATTAATTAAATAATCTTGAATTGTTTAATTAGAACACTATTTTATTACTAATTTAACCTCCTCCTCCTGATTAATTAAATAAACACTAATTATTTTATGTTGCTAACTTAACTTATTCTTCTATTTTAACTAAATAGTTATCAATTAATTAGCAAACCCCCTTCTAATATTAAATAGTTATCTTTAATTATTTAATTGACCTTTTTCATCATGCATAATTAAATAATTATCTTTAATTAGTTAATTATCCTAATTCCCTTCAAAATATATTAACTTATCTGAAACATCATCCATTAATAAATAAATATTTATTTATTAATCAATCTTATCTTTGCACGTTCCTTAATAAATTAATTACTTTAATAAATTATCTTATCATGCAAAAATCAAACTCATCTTCTATATCAATCTTATCTTGCACGTTGCTCCAATAATTAATTAATTATATCATGCATTATTCCCTCAAATATTAACTGAAACTCTCTTTTAGTCAACTAATATTGATTGACCACTCTTTTGATCAATCAATTAACTTAACACTTCAATCAATATCTCATGCAACCAGTTAATTGGAACCCTACAACCAGTTCCAGTCAATTAACTGGGCAATTGATTCCTCTAATTAATTTTCAACCTTTGATTCCAAATCGGCACCTCTTAATCTAGATCGTCGATCTAATTTCCAAAAATCTATAAAATAACACTCCATCCTTCACATTCCTTACCTAGAATTTTTATAGAAAATTCATGTTCATTTGATTTTTAAGAAATTGAGAATTTATCATGGCATCTAGGTCATCATGTATTAAATCTTTTACAAAATATCATGGAGGCTTTGAGTTGAAGCAATCTGACATACATTTCAACTAAAGTTACTCAATAATGGGATTGGTAAGGTTGTTTCATATTGATTTCATTGGTAAGTGGGTTATATCCTTTGTTTTAGGATACTTTACTTGAATTCAATTGTTGTTACTAATCCAATATTTTCCCCTTAAATTAAATGGCATGCTTGGTGGGACCCCTATCCCTAATCTAATGTTTTTATCAAGTTTTTCATAAGTTGCAGGCTTCTAGAGCATGGTCATATTTTACAGAATTTGTAATCGTTAACGGGGTCGCTACTATATCTAAATAAGTTCTCTATTGAAAAATCAAGCTACGATCATCTCATAATAGGGTCTCTGTTGTGTGAACATGGTCACTTCTGTCTTAAACAGAGTTTGCTATTGCAGGTAATAGAGTCGCAATTGTTTTCAATTTTCGCAAGCTTATTTCAATAGATTAAGGATTTTTCGAGTTACTAATCTTTGATTTCTAGCTTGTGGTGTTGGGAGAACAAATTACACATTTATTTTAGTGCTTTAAAAAGAAAACTCACACTTAGATTTGGATGTTTTAAAATTGACGTGAATGTCTTAGAATTTTATTTTGGTACATCTAAAAAGAACAACAACAAATCACCATTGCTTTCTCGGTTAAAATTTACAATGTGCTAGAACATGTCATTTTTTATTTTGGTTTTAAAAAGAACAACAACAAATCATCCAAGACATCATTTTTTATTAGAGGGGCCTACTTTGAGATACATCCCACAATGAAGAACTCAAGGTGACCTCAAAGCATGTGTTCAGGTGAGCTATATAAAGTGTGCAAAAATGAAAGTAGCATATATCTAGGGACGTTATAGGTCTTGTGTGTCAAAATCCATTGTGGACATATGGGTTGCTCAAACTAGACTAGGGACTTTAGTGTATCATGTTTGAAGTATAACTCTAGTGTTCACTAATTCATTAAAAACCTTGTACTTAGAGGGAAATCCAAGTTTTTTGAAATGATTCATCATAGTAGTGCATGGGAATAACATTGTTCCCAGAAGTTACTTACCATGTATGATCTATAGTTGAGGCCTAAGGCTTAAGAGTTCATTCTCTTGCAAAAATCCAAGAGTATCAAGGTGGTACATGACCTTGGTATGTCCTATTCGACCCCTCCATTAGAAATGGATTCCATCACTCTTTTGGGGGTGAGGTAAGCCTATTGTGAAGAAATGTACCTTCACTCCTTAGGTTGCAATTGATTGATCTTGTTCGAAGTAGACTAGAAAACCTTATTGAAGAAGGTTTGTGTAATATCCCCCCTACCATTTGAGTCAGTTATTTCATACTTTGTCTATTGTGTATCACTTACAAATCACTTTGAACATCAAATCTAAACATTTCAAACTTGCAAAATTATCAAAAAATTTATCATCAATCAGGGAAAAAAGTTGCACCTATCAAAAAATTGGGTTGCTATTGTGAATCAAGTCGCTACTGTTTCAAAACATAGTCACTATTTTTCATAATCTAGTTGCTATTTCCTAAACATTTAGTCACTATTGTGAATCAAGACATTATTGCTTATTCTGCTTATTTGCTAGTCACAAAAAAATAGAGTTTCTCTTGTCATTTATGCCGCTTTTGCATCTGTAAAAGCTCACTTTTGTCTCAAATTCTATCGTAGTTGTTTGAAAAATCCATAGCTATTGCATTATTTCTTATCTTAGAATAATCAAAGTTGACCTCAAACATTGTCATAAAATCTTTCTCATTTGTTACAAAAAAATCACAATAAGATCTGCATCAGACCTTATCAAAAATATTGGACATCATTAGTCTTTTATACCATCCTTTGCATTGGCATCATACATTTTACTATCCTTTGGACACACATCAAACACAAGATATCAAACCTCATCATCTTGCTATAGTCTTTATCAAATAAACCTATCATCCTATAGCCTTGCCAAATTTAGTGGACATTATCCTCTCCCTAAATTTCTAGATTACTATCATCCTCTCTTACTTGCACTCAAAAGTATAGTTCAAGTAGAGAAATCAAACTATCCTATATCAACACTTTTGAGACTCAACAAAACATCAATCGAATCTTGTCTATCCTTATGTCCATAGATTAGTATTATCCTTAAATTTTCAAAAATCCACTCATACCTTCATCATAGGGTTGAGTACCAAAAACATAGCATCATTTTTTATAAAAAAAATATTCCACTCATACCTTCATCATAGGGTTGAGTATCAAAAACATAGAATCA
The DNA here is from genome assembly GCA_007115665.2 of Sequoiadendron giganteum. Taxonomy (NCBI): domain Eukaryota; kingdom Viridiplantae; phylum Streptophyta; class Pinopsida; order Cupressales; family Cupressaceae; genus Sequoiadendron; species Sequoiadendron giganteum. The sequence continues at coordinate 411,934,037 of CM021103.1, read as the reverse complement.
TTCACCAAGGTTTATTGTGTACGTTTATGACAACAACTAGGTTCCAACATAGAAAGATGATGATGACAACCAACACAAGTAGCACTAGTGTACCTACTACCACCAATATGGAAACTAAAGAAGCTCAACCATGGGGGTATCATCCTAATGAAACTCTAGTTTACTCAATCCCTCAACCACCAACTACACAAGAACCAACATTTAATGCTCAACCTTAACCATTGAATGCTCCTCAACGACCAAATTTTGACCCATCACAACATGAAACTGATTTGAACCTCCAACACCAAGCTAGGTTTGCTAAGCAACAAAACCAACCACCTAATCTTACTTATTTGATCATAGAAGATGAGGATAGTGAGGAGGAAATCATTGAAGAACAAATTTTAGAACACATCCAAGATCCTAAAATGCAAAATCTACTAGACAAATCACTTGGATTATATCCTCGTAGTGTCAAAAAATGTACTCCTTTACATTTTCACAATATGTTTGGGTCCCTTAATTAATTGTACTTAATTAAGCCTCTAATTGGCCTAATTATGCATCTACAAGCCTAATCAATTGCAATTTTTGAAAGGGGAATCATGATTTAATTAATGCAATTATCATTTTTAACACCCAGAAATCAATAGGACCCATTCACCCTTGGGCGAATAGGTTCCCTTTAGTTGCTAAATTCAAACTTTAAATATGTTTTTGGTGGCCTTTTTATGATCCAAGTTAGAATTTCAAATGATGTCTAGTAATGTTTAATTTTTTGGGAAAATATAAAGTTACCTATAAATACGATGTCTTTTTATCAATTCAAATCCTAGAAGCAAGAGGTGAACTTAACAAGAGCTAAGATTATTGTCAAAGGTGTTCAAGAGCAGATTTCTCAGTAATTTGTTGCAGCATTCAATATCTCAAGCATCACGTCAAAGTTATCAAGCATCATGCATGTTTTGGAGCTAACATTATGATGTAGGTTTCAACAATTCAAGAAAAATTTCAAGCATCAAGATCACATCATCAATAAAGCCATTTCATGAAAGATCTAGATCCTAGAGAGATGTTCTAAGTTTCATTTCTTTAAGGATCTCAAATCAAGGGTTTGGTGAGTTGCAACATATCACTTGTTCATTCATCATTCCTTTCATGTTTCAATATTTCATTTCAAGGTTTGATTACCAAAATGGGGTTTTACCAAGGAAAATCCCTATTCACCAAAAATAAACAATTTTTCCCTCTTGTGTGTTTTGGAGATCTTAGGTTAAAGAAGGATTGAAGATCTATCAAAAGTGTAAAATTGAAAAAGTTGTCAACATTGTTGTCAAGCCACATAAACTCACTTTTAGAATTTAATTTTGAATTTCTGACTATGAAACCCAGAGGAATTGGGAGTGCAAACATAGGACCAGAGGATTGTGAAATAAAATTTTCAGCCCCAATAGAAAGACCCATTCTCCCTTGGGCGAATGAGTCCTAGGAGGACACTCAACACAACCTTTTTGTGGTGGATGCATAAAATCCAATCCTTCTCAGATCTACTGTTACTTTGTTGTTTCTATTACATTAAGGTTTAGTTTAGAGGTTTCATGTGTTACATTGCATGATTGCATTCATTTGGTATTTTTCATTCATCTCCCAAAAGTGAATTTTAGGTTGATTTACCCCATCCTAAGTCATAAGGAAAATAAAAAGATCTCCATTAATATTGACTCACCTAAGGGTTGAAAGTCAATATTGCCCTAGGGGATCTCATTTTCCTCATGAAATAGGAAAGATAGGTGCATCATACATTCCCCCATTCCAATTTTAGGATCACCCATTTTCCCTTTGTTTCATTTTGGAGTTCATTAAAACCCTAGACCTAGGATTTGCAATAGTTTGCATTGCACTGCATTAGTTTGCATTTCATTTAGGGTTGTTAAAATTGCATTATTTTGCATCTCATTTAGGGTTTTAAATTTACCTTTTGCATTATTTAAAATTTTAAAAATAAAAAAATTTGCATGCATATTACATTGGTTTTGCATAGTACTTGCATATTAGTGTACTTTCAATCATTCACATTAGGAAATTTAGTCAAAATTGCATTTCAAAAAAGTGTCACTTTGTTCACTATTTATCACTATTTGCATTTGCATTTAGACACCAAAATCTAGAAAAATATGCTACATAAATCACAGTTTGGAACCTAGAGCAAAGAACAAAAATAATAACCCAAAAATCATATTTTTAATTTAAAAAACCCTATACAAGGACCCATTTTCCCTTAGGCAAATGAGTCCTTGAGGGCCTATCAAAACCATCTTTTTTGGGCATTTTTGTAGTCCCCTGCACTTCCCAGATCTGCTAGTAAGCCATTGTTTCAGTCTGACAAATTTTGGAAATTTATGTTTTATGCATTAAGCCTAATCATCTATTTAGTTTAGCCATTTTAAATCATTCCAAATTTATTTTAGTATTCAAAATAATCAGATCTGTACGACAATTATGTTTATTTTCTAAAGCATTGCATATTTTGGATAGGTTAGTTCTCATAAAAGCATGTTTCCTTTTCAAACATTTGGTTTTTATAGAGTATCACATGACTTGTATGATTCTATTTTTCCTACTCATGAGAATAATCTAGGAAACAAAAATAAAACATTTGACAGGAATGTTAGTTACTCTCCTAATATCTATCATATTTGTAAGAATGTCAGAAAATAAGACACAATCATAGACAATCATGACAATCATAGTTGTTGTTCTCCCGATACCTCTCCTACTTGTGACGAAGATATCTTGGTAAAAGGAGATACAATCATTGAGTGTCATGAAAATCTTGTTTGTCCCTCTCCCCCTACCCCACCCACTTGGGAATATATAATTGAACAAAAGGATGCAATGATTGGTAAGCAAGAAAGTCATAGTTATTCTTCTCTAGATATCTCCCCTACTTGTGATGAAGATATCTTAGAAGACCCAACCATTGAATGTCATGAAAATATTGTTTTCTTATCTCCTAAAAACTCTCCTACTAGGGAATATATCATGGTGCAGGAAGATGATAGCATTGGTACATGTATTTCAAACAATAGTGATGTGGCTTCCCTAAATTAAGATGATAAGGTGACAATAGACTTTCCCTCGCTAAAAGATCATCAAAATAAGGATAAATCTTTTGAGGTTATGAACATTAGATCTACCTTGAGTCCTCTAATCATTAGTCCTCCTACAAGTCCTTTAATTATTGGGCCTCCTAAGCCTCAACTTATCCCCTATCCACCCTCACAACAACCACAAGTCCAAGATAAACCTGTGCTTATCATAATACAACCTCAATACAATGTTTTGCAGCAACCAAGTTATAATACTGTTGCTCACACATATAACACAAGGAATAATAGGAAACCACAAACCATACCTACTTCATTACCATTACCTCAACCTATTTTGCCTAGTGCTCCTTGTTTGCCTTTGCATAGTGGAAAGGAGTATGATCTTGTGTGGAACAACTTAAAATTACTCTTGCTAAGATTTATTTATGGGATCGTATTCAAGCTTCACCTAATTACCATAACATGCTTCAAAATTCTTTACAAAAAGTTCTTATCCCTCCTAGTGCACAACCAAATGATTTAACAACCCTAATTCAAGGTATGAACTCTGTCAACTTAGATATTACCTTTCATCAAGATGAGCTACGTCCATTAGAAGTGCAAAAAAAATGCCTTCATGGTAATGGTTATCATTAACAAATGTGGAATAAAAATAAATCTCATTGACAATGGTTCATCCCTTAATGTGTGTAGTGTGAACCTCTTGGATACCATTGGAGTGGATAAGACTAATATTGAACCGAATTCCTTATCTATTCGTGGTTTTGATAATGTGGGAAAGCAACCTCTTGGTGTGATAACATTTCCTATTATAGTTGGAAATGTCACATTGCAAACTCCTATTCATGTTGTTCCCAATAATATTTCATATAATCTTCTCTTGGGTAGACCTTATATTTATGAGATGAATGTGGTACCTTCAACTCTTTATTGTTTAATGAAATATGTCTATAAAAACAAGGTTTATACAATCAAGGCTGACCCTCACCCAAAAAGTTGTTTGCACACTAAGAAAGACAATGGAAGTCCTTTGATAATATTGATACCAACTTCAAATCTAGAACTCGTGCAAGAGGAAGAAAAAGAGAAGAATATTTAAGAAGTCACAAACCTATTAGATGATGTTTGGTGCTCCTTATATTTTAAACCTACATCCATGAGAGAATATAATAATACACACAAACCAGGAAAAGAGAAACAAACAAACATAATATCCACACAAGTCGAGTCATCAAAAGCACGTGAGTCTACAACTTTTAGCGAAGGAGAATAAAATAACACTTACACATCCACATATGAAGAGTGTGATCATGAGAAACAACCAAATCCAAAAGAAATGGAAAAAAATTATGGAAGAGGTTATGAGCTTTTGAAACAACTTGGTTATAGTGGAAAATGATGTGGTGCTAGAGAAAAAGGCATTCATGTCCCTATAGATCCTACTATACAAGAAACAACTAGTGTCCTTGGTTACTGTCCCTCAAAATAAACAAAAGCATCAAAAAGGCCTTCACTTAATATCAACACTCTTACAAAAGATTCTTCTAAAAAAACTTTAACCTTGGTGCATCCTGAACTAATAGATACTACATGTGGGAATATCTCATTGCATATGCATCAAATTGATACTTTTCCTACTCATTATAATCAATAACATTAGCTGCTCTTCCTTGTCATGTGGTAGTTGTAGTATCATATCATATTCACTACCATGCATGAGGGTATAAACTTGGATTTATGAAATCATATTTCCTTTTTACAAGGAGCAACATATCATCATCCATTTTTGGATCACATTTTTCCCTTGGGGGGCAAGGGATTAGGTAGCATTTTCCTAGCATGGCATGTGTTGTCATCTCTTTTGGCTAGTTGACCACCTTCCATGTATATATAAGAGAAATCTTTGGATGTGGATGACATGCCTCAAGTTGGCTTGCTTGTGACATACTTTTCTTTCTATGTTATCTTTAGCATTGTATTTTGGGGGCAACCCCTTTTCATGACGTATCTCTACTCAGAAACATATGTTTACATAAGGCTTTCCTAAATAAATCTCTCACGTATTGGTATATATTGTGTTCTAATTTAAAGCAATTTCTCACAACATGGTGTTTAGCAATTTCTTTAAAGTGGGGGCATACGTGTCCCCACTCATTGTTTGCTTCAAAGTATGGTCTTCTTACTTCATGTGATGTGTCTTCTTGGTGGTATCATTACGTTTGATTTCCTTCAAGATTGTGACCTTTCTGAGCATATGGCATTCCTCTTAGTGGTGATGCTACATATTGCATTCTCTAAATTGCAAATATTTTATCCTCAACTAGTCCTCTCTTGGAGACATTAAGCATGTTCTTCCCTAAGGTGAGACCATTCATGAACTAAGTAAAACCCCCTTGAATATCCTATTGCATGTATCAAGACCACCAAGCATAAAAAAACTTGCTTGCTAGTGGAGCCTTTTCCATGAGTGCCTAGCATAGAGTAGATTGCTAGCCTTGTGACCATTTTTGTGGAACCTTATCAAAGTTATCAGGAGGTATAACTTTGGTATGGTTAGTACAATAGGAGCCTATATCTAACACGACTTCCCATTAGCCACTTTTTGGGGCTCAACTAGTGGACAACAGATTTCACTAGCCTGTGTGAGTTCATTTTGTTTGCATAGTGGACAATGGGTTTTCAGTTGTAAATATTTCTATAAAAATATCTAAGGCTTGATTCATACCGATTGAACAAACAGTTGAGGCTTCATCCACCCTTCCCCTCTCTCTCCCTTCTTTAATTTTGGAATCATATGCTTGTATATCTTGTCTTTCTGCTACATGTTTAACATAGGCATGTGTTGTTGACTTCTTCTATGGCATTTGTCCTTGATGTCAAAACTTCCCTGGGTTGGTGCCTTGGAATTTCACAATTTGGTCTCATTATGGAATTTGACTGGCACAGTTGATATTTGGTATTCATTTGATTGGCACATTTACTTCATTGATGATATTATATTTAGTGGCTCTAATTTCTAATCTCCATGTGCAAATCTCAGTTGAGGTATTCTGGTTACAGGTGCTTTGTTCCATTGATCAGGTGATATGCTTCTGGTCTAACAATTAGTGTTTTAGTGATGCACTTAATCATATGACCTTGGCAGGAATCAGTGTTCTACAGGTTGGTATGTTTTGTCATTGGATTCTATTAGACACATTATATGGTATTGGTTGTTATAGTGCATTCAGGATTTATGAAGCACACTGCTCATTCCTTTGCATTTGGTTTATGGTATTTGGTATGGGAGAATGGCATTATGAATTTTGCATAATATCTAGCCTTTATTATACTTCTTAAGGCATTGGATATTATATTGCATCTGGGCTTTGAAAAAGAGAATCACTTAGTTCATTCTTTTGCATATGGTATTGTGATTTTGGAAATCGACCTTCGGTAAAGGCATTCAAATTGATCTCCTATTTGCATTTAATTTGGGTCTATTGGTAGAAATTTTATTGGGCCTCAAGGCCGATAGTTGGTATAAAGGTATTGATTATTTTATGTCACATTGCATGTGGCATAGCTTTGATCATTTGGAAATTATCATGCCTTAGGAAATCAGCATTTGATATGTAAGGTGATTGTTTAATATTCTTCAAAGTATCTTGAACGATGATTTCACAATGTCTAAATTCAGTCAATTGATATAATGCCTGTCGGCATGCAAGTCACTGTTTTCTCAAGGTTTTGAAATGGCATTATGTGTTTGGTATTTGTCAGCATGATTATCTTTGTACAACCAGCGGATTTCAAAGAGTATTATTAGTTTGTTTTTTTATCAACGACTATCCTTTCGGACTCCAAGTAATTATCATGCTTTGCAAAGGAAATCGCATGTTTGTTCTCTTGGGAGTTTAGGTCAATACTTTGTTTCTCCTGCTCAAGGGTCTCGAACCCTACACTGGCCACCTCCATGGAATCATTCCCTCAGCCATTTCATTGCTCTCACTATTTCTCTGACCTTGGACAACGAATGGAAATTGTTAGAGGACCATTACTATGGTCATTTGGTGTGTCTACTTCCTGTCGACGAGTGATGGGGCGAGATTGGAAGGTATTGTGGCCGTTTCTTCCTCTACAGGACTGGTAAGCTCTTTGTGATAGCAACTTCATTACTATTGTCAGGTATTCATCTTTAGACTACTTTCCAGATCCGTTACTTCTCAGTCAAGGTTATTACGAACTAAGTTCTCTCTCTTATGCAAAAAGGAAAAATGTCTATTCCTTTCAATAGAAATGTCTGAAATGATTGCTTTAAAATTTGAACTCAATTTTATTAAAGATCATCATGACCATTTTAAGGGTTTGTAATTTCTGTGCATGGGTAATCAAAATACCTTCGTATCTATTCAAACCCTTCCTGGAATCTTTTGGTAACAGCTCCTAAAAGAGTGATTTCGGATTGTAAAACTTAGTTGTTTCAGTTACAAAAGATTTGAAAATTTTAAAATGCATATTATTCATGATTTTAAAAGATGTGTTTATACTGTTTTGGGTAAGCATTGCCTGTGCAGGCCGCTTGTGATGAAAAAGTTCAATTACACCTCTATTTTTGGAAATTGTTGTTCTATTCCTGTCAGAAAGGAAAAGTCTAACTCTCAGGGACACGGTATCTTCTCGAACTATTGCTTGACAGTAGTATTGTAACCTGAAAATTATCTTTGTACAATTTCTTGAAAGTGGAAAACAAGCAACTGTTGTAATCCTTCCTAGATTGTAATGATCGATTCTGTAAAAAGACAAAAACAAGGAGATTAGGGCTTTATCATTACAGAAAATCCAAATAGAAAAAGTGAGAGGAGAGAAGTTCTATTTATTGAGGAGTTAGGGTAATTATGTTTTTAAAAAATGCTGAAAATTTTGGAAAACATAGTGTGTTGTCTGTTATGTATTTTGTATAATGAAAGATTGAAAATGAGAGAGTGAGAAAAAGAAAGAAAGATCATATCATTAGAATGCAGTTTTATGAGAAGTTGTATTGACACTGTAACTAGATTTTTCTTCAAGTTGTATCAAGAATTGATAATGAATGGAATTTTGAAGAATGATTCTTGACTCTTGAGAATTCTATGCATTGTCTGTCAAGAGGCACTTGACAGAAATAAGAGAAACAGAGAGATCCTCTGTATCATTGTATGTTCTATTGAAAAACATAAAATGGGTTGGTGCTCATTGATATTGTTGTCTCTCAATAGAGGGGTTGGTGCTCTTGAGTCGGTGCTCATAAATTAACCATTGAGGCATTATCAAAATAATTTTTGAAATTAAGCCAGTAAGGCAGTTTAGGAGTGGTTTTTCGCCCCAGGAGGGTTTTCCACTTGGCAATTTATGTGTCTCTCATTTGTGTGATTTATGTCTATCTTGCATAATCTTTCTTTCAGTCATTTATGTTATTGTGCTCATTCAGTTGGTCAATTCTCTGATACTTTAAGGCTCTTTAAAAGTTTTATGTCAATTTGCTCAAGTCTGTCATGCAAATTTAGATTGTGCAAATCTGATGCAAAATGTCTTTTATAAAGTGAATTAACTTTTTCATTCTGTGCTCATTATATGAATGCTCAAAATATTGTCAAAAATAAGTCAAGGTTGCATATTATGAAGTTTTATAGTTCTGTTGATAATGCACATAAAGACTATTCATAAAGCTTTAATTGAACAATATCATATGATGCTTTACATATGGGTTGTAAATGTCAGTCAAGTTTCATATCAATCTGATCTAAAGTGCTAATGTTCACATTGGATTAAATTAGTAAAAGTTTTATTATGCATTCAATAATAAAAGTAAAAATTAGTCCACTCTGATTCACCCCCCCCTCTCAGAGTGAATCCACTTCCAACAATTGGTATCAAAGCGTAGGGTCCTGCATTAGGTTTCATACCTAGGATTAATTCTGGTCTTGGAAGTTTGTTTTTGGGTATTGTGGAGTTTTTATCATGGCTAAGTGCAAAAGGAACAAAGGTCAAAATAAAGCTACTTGTGCCAAGCAAACATTTGATAAATCAACCCCTGCCAAGTCTAGTGAAGTTTTGTCTCAAGAATTACCCCTGCTAGTTAATAATAAAAGAGACTCTATAGTTGGTGAAGAATATCACCTAGTAAGTGACTTTGAACAAGAATTTGGTGAAAAGGATTGTGAAGGTGATGAGTTTGAAGTTGATTTAGAGGAAGAACTACTTGTTGTCTTAGATGATCTTAAGAGGATTAAAAAAGAAAATCAGGATCTTAAGGTACGCTTACAGAAAAGTGTCAGTGTCAATAAAGCTATAATACAAGATCATAATGATGATAAAAAGACTATTGAATTTATGAAAGCCCAAATGGTTGACAGGAAAAAGACTGAAGAGGGTTTAGAAGCCAAGTTAAAAGACAAGAATGAATTATGTAACAAACTGGAAAATGAGGTTTCCTCATTAAAGAAATGTTCAGACAATGACTCTGTGTTAAAAGAACTAACTCTTAAAGATGATCTGATTATCAATCATAAAATTGAAATTGAAGAATGTAAGAGGATAGCAGTTATTGTAAGGTCTGATTTGGAAGTTAAAAAGATTGAATGTCTAAAACTTGAAGGAGATGTAGTTGCTTTAAGAAAAGAGCTTGAAAGTGTTAAGGTTCAATTGGATAAAAATCAGAAATTTGATTAAAGTACTAATATATTGACTGAGATGATTGGTAGACAAAAGTGTTTTAAAGATCCTACAACAGTGGGATATGAAGTTAGACAAAGCTCTACAGAAGAATCTAAACATGAAACATTTTTTTGCTACTGCAGATGGAAAGTCATTTATAGCTAAAAATACTCCAAGATTGAAAGTTGATCTCGATCACCATATTGTTGTTGCTCAAATAGAAGAAAAGTGGGTAGATGAAAGGACAAAAAGACCATCAAGATCTCAGTTTAATAGGTATAACCACTCTCAATTTCATGGCTATTGTTACTGTTGTAATGCTTATGGACATAGAGCAAGAATTTTTTGGATGAATAAAAGTCATAATCATGTGAGAAATGTCAAGAGAGGTTCATACAACATGCCTAGAAGAAATTATTCTCTATTTGGTCTAGACAACTCTATTATATGTTATAGGTGTAATGGGTTTGGACATAAAGCATAGTGGTGTAAGAAAATTTTCATAAAGCCATCTAGGGACTACATGTTCAAACAAAAGGAAATGAATATCATGAGTAAGGAAAAGATAAAGCCTATACAAGTATGGAGAACAAAGCAAGAAAAGAAAAATGAAGAACTAAATCTTGTGCATGTTGCAAAAGAATCATCACTAAGATTTTGAAAGACAGTATGAAGATAGTGATGTGAGTGTTCCAAGGCTTGCTTGCACTGCAACTAAGAGACCTAGCTTGTCTCTTCTAGGAACCTAGTCCCCTCTAGGTCCTGATTGGCTTAGATGATTAACTAAGTCCAATATTAACTCTGTTCTAAGAGTTATATCCCTTGTGCTTCACCTTGGAGGACTAACACCATTTGACAAGTTCAATTCCTCTTCCTCACTTAGAAAGCTCTAAGTGTTATCTTCTCAAAAACCTCATTCTTCATTGCAGGGGCATCCATCCTATTGAAAGCAATCATAACCTTACATATTTGAATCATTTTAGCAGGTTCTTCAGCCCTATCCTTACCGAGTTCAAGGATTCACCACTTGAGACCTTAAATAGGCCTTTTTCTTGTATTCTTTACCAGTCCTATTTTGTCAAATTTTGCAAAACTTTCCCAAAGACCCTACAAATCTAAAGACAGATTCAGATACCCTTTTGGAAGTTTTAAAAGTTTCAGTGGGGCTTCTAGCCTGACAACTTCCGTACACTAGCTTCCTACAACTTAGGACAATAGGGCAATTAGGCCTAATTACTAGGACTGACTATATTCTTGTTTGTAACTTGCTCAAATCATAAACCAAATGATTGACATGACTTCAATCCACCTAGAATGTTGAGCTAAGGTGAAACCCTACTTGAACCTGTACCTGTTCCGTACAGTACCTCCTTACCCTGCAAGAAATATTCAATGACATTCCTAGACCTCTAACCGGGCTCTGTTTGCTCGCCTAGAGACTAGTGATTAAAAGAGCTCTCCACTCTTTCATACTTCCTAACCCTAAACTTATGTACACTAATGACTCCCCTAACATTCCCACCTATCCTTAGGTGTTTCCCAAGGCTAGACTTCATGGGGGAGCCATGAAAGCACCGATTGGTCAAGACTAAACCAGTAAGAACTTAAACTAAAACAATTTAACTAACCAAAATATCTACTCTAAAAAAACTTGCTTATAGAATGAAAAAAACTAAGATAATCTTATAGAACACCGAAAAAACTCTAAATTCAAGTTCTCAATCCATTTAGCATCTCTATCATCACAAAAACTTGAGTTCTTCTTGAAAACACTATTTCAGAGCTCTGTATTTCACTTCAAAACTAATTACAAATTACATAACTGCATCATCAACATGAGATTCGAGTCTTGGGTCATATTAGATGCCCACTCCATGATTCTAGGGCTTGTTGGCCGATCTCCCACTTCCTATTCTCAAGGGAATCCAAAGGAAACTGAGTTGCATGCAACAATTACAATAATTGCCAAGGTTGCCATGCTAACTTCCTTACAACATTTGGCATCTTTCTTCATGCCTTGATCCTATTTCTTAGGACCACCATTCCCTCTAGATTCTGAGGAACCAACTCATTGAATGGCCTTAAGGCATCTTTACAACCACATTAAGTGTTTAGAACAACTTTAAGACTCTAACCTACCCTAGACAACTAACATTAAGAAAACATAAACTACTAACAATGGCTAAATGTGTGACCTTAGTCCTAATGACTAACTCACCTAGCCCACAAAAGTAATGACCTTCTAAGGTCTGAAAGCAAACAAACTTCCTAACTTGGCTAAAGTCAAGTACAAGCCAAAATAACAAAAATGGAGGTTAGCCAAGGTGTGCTCCTACACCATCCTCCCCAAAACAGAAAGTTCAATCCACCCTTGGATTGAGGATGCTTGGATCAAGCCCCATCTTCTTGAACTCTGCTTCCTTTATCCATACTGCATTAGCATCAGCTTGACCATGTTTCTTGATCAAGTGTTCCTTGTAGGCTTTGGTTCTAGTCTGTTTGTAGACCCTTGTTTCCAATATGTTGTCAGCTCCTGTGACTGTAGCAGTAGGTAAGTGTAGGTCTTCCACATCTTTGATCACTTCATGAAGGTTTTGATCCATGTCTTGTTGTGGTCCTTTATAATGAACTAAGTCTGCAATGTTGAAGACAGGGGACAGTCCACTGTCATCTGGTAGCTCAACTTTGAAAGCATTATCACCATACTTAGCTAAGATAGGGTAGGGACCTATCCTCTTCATCTGCAACTTGTGAGGGACTCCCTTTTGAAGTCTTGATTTGTTAAGATGCACCATAACCAAGTCACCCACATTGAACTGCACTGTTCTTCTATGCTCATCCACCTTGGTTTTATGTTTGATGGTGTTCTCTGTCAAGGTCTTCCTCACTGTATCATGTATCTCCTGCATAGCATAAGCAAATTCATTAGCATATCCACTTCCCTTCACTCCATCCTTCAAATCTCTCAACTCATAAACTCCTCTAGGATGTAGTCCATATACTATTTCAAATGGACTCTTCCCTGTGGATTTGTTTATAGTATCATTATAGGCATATTCAGCTTGACCAATCAACTGATCCCATTGTTGCCCATACTCCTTTTTCAAACACCTCAATAGATTTCCAAGGCTCCTATTAACAACCTCGGTCTGACCATCAGTTTGGGGATGGTAGGCTGATCCAAAGGACAAATTAGTGTCTAACCTTTGCCAAAGAGTCTTCCAAAAATGACTCATGAATTTAGTGTCTCTGTCTAATACAATGCTGATAGGTAACCCATGGATTCTTACTATCTCTTTGAAGAAGAGAGAGGCTATTTGACTAGCATCATGTGTGGTCTTACATGGTATGAAGTGAGCCATCTTGTTGAACCTGTCCACCACCACATAAACACTATCCATGCCTTGCCTTGCCTTGGGTAACCCAACTACAAAATCCATACTCAAACACTCCCATGGCCTAGTAGGAATAGGTAGTGGTTGGTAAAGGCCTGCATTTGAAGAAGTTCCCTTTGCCTTTTGACATACTACATAGCTTTCCACATACCTCCTAACATCAAGATTCATCTTAGGCCAATAATAGAACCTTTGAACAAGTTCTTGAGTCTTAGTGATCCCAAAGTGACCACTCAAAGCACCATTATGCTTTTCTTGTATCAAGTTCTCCCTAATGGAGCCTCTAGGAACACATAATTGATTCCCTTTAAACAATAGACCACTTTGCAAAGTATACTTAGCATATTTACTATGAAAATGGTTCTTGTATTCAACACATACCTTATAAATGTCTGCAAAATCTTCATCATTAGCATACAAATCCTTGAAGTGATCTATTCCCATGCTCTTCAACTGTATTTCCTGAATTGTGAGAGCTCTTCTTGACAATGCATCTGCTACTTTATTTAGGACACCTTTCTTGTGCTTGATATTGAAGGTGTAAGCTTGTAGATACTCAACCCACTTCATGTGCTTGTGGCTCAACTTTTCTTGTGAATTCAAGAAACTAAGTGCTTGATTGTCTGAATATACAATGAATTCCTTGGGAAGCAAGTAGTGCCTCCACTTCCTTAGAGCTTGAACCAATGCATACAACTCAAGGTCATAAGAAGAGTACTTCTTTTTGGCTTCACTTAACTTTTCTGAATGAAAAGCCACCGGTCTACCCTCTTGCTTAGAACAGCCCCAATTGCCACATTGCTAGCATCACACTCAATGGTGAAAATTTTCTCAAAGATTGGTAGCACCAAAATAGGTTGGGTAGATATCCTTTCCTTCAACAACTCAAAGCTCTTGTTAGCATGCTCATTCCATACAAATTTGGTCTTCATGCCTCCCTTAATAGTATCCAACATAGGAGCACAAATTGCACTAAAATTCCTTATAAATTTCCTACAATATTGTGCAAGGCCATGAAAACTCCTTACCTCTGTTGCTGTCCTTGGAGTAGGCCAATTCATGATAGCCTCCACTTTGCTTTGGTCCATTTTCATATTGCCATTTGATAAGACAAATCCAAGATACACTAGCTTTGTTTTGATGAACTCACACTTCTCCAAGTTGATCATCAGCTTCTCCTCATGTAGCTTCTTGAAAACAATCTCAAGATGTTCTAGGTGCTCACTCCTTGTCTTGCTAAAAATCAGTATATCATCTAGATATACTACAACAAATTTGCCTATGTAGTCTTTGAGAACTTCATTCATGAGCCTCATGAATGTGGAGGGGGCATTGGATAATCCAAATGGCATGACAAGCCACTCATATAGACCCTCATTAGTTTTGAAGGTTGTTTTCCACTCATCTCCCTCATGTATCCTAATTTGGTGATAGCCACTCTTCAAGTCTATCTTGCTATAGTACTTAGCTTCACCTAGACAATCCATTAGGTCTTCAATTCTGGGGATAGGGAACCTATACCTTATAGTTATCCTATTAATAGCCCTTGAATCAGTACAAAGCCTCCAAGTTCCTCCTTTCTTAGGTGCTAGGACAGTGGGTACGACACATGGACTAATACTCTTTCTAATGAAATCCTGGTTTAGGAGTTCTTGTACTTGCCTAGCAATTTCCTCATTTTGTTGAGGGGTCATTTTGTAAGCTACTTTATTGGGAAGGGTAGCTCCTGGGATAAGGTCTATCCTATGACTTATGGCTCTTTTAGGGGGTAAGGTTGATGGCTGTCCATCACTCACTATACCTTGGTAAGTCTGCAGCATGCTTTGAATCTCCATTGGTAACTCTGTCTTCTTGGTCACCTTGCCTCCATCTCCCTCTCTTGGTCTTAGCACCAATGCATAACCAACTCCTTCATTCTCTTCCATGGCTTGTAAGAATTCTTTTTCACCCACCATAAGAATATTTGGACCTGTTGTCTTCACCTCAGCATCTTCCAACAATGACTGTATTTTGAAGGTCACATTGTCTTTCTTGAAAGAATAAGAATTCTTTCCTCCATCATGTATGGCTTGACGGTCAAATTAGCATGGTCTACCTAGGAGCAAATGAGCACATCACACAAGACTTTGTCTTTATACCTTCCAATTGAGAACTCCACCCATGCTTGTTCATTCACTAACACATGTTGTCCTTTATTGAGCCAAGTGACCTTGTAAGGATTGGTCTGGGGTATCCTTGTAAACTTTAGTTTGCTGATTGCTTCCTTTGACACAATGTTATTAGTAGAACCTAAGTCAATGATGACTCTACATAATTTTCCCATCATCTTGCACTTTATCCTAAATAAAGACCTCCTTTGGCTTGGCTCCTCTTTCACCGGCTCCTTGATCAAATTTCTCCTCATCATGAGGTTCTCACCTTCCTCAGAATTTAATGGAACCTCAGATTGCTTCTCTGCTGCATTTGATTCCTCATGAACTAGGTTAGTTCTCTTGTCACCTCCATGTGAAGAACCACCTTTCTCTGGAAATCTATAGGCAGGGTGCCCCATTTGATTGCAATGATAGCATTTCATATTGGCAAAGTAGTTTCCTCTTCCTCCTTGTCCACCATTTCTTCCTCTAGAGCTAGAGTTAGAACTCCTTCCTCTACCACCTCTAATTGAGCTTCCTTCTTGCTACTCACTGGATTTTATGTCTCCTTGAGTTTTTCTTTCAGAACTTCTTCCACCATAGCCACCTCTTTGTCCTCTACTATCCTTGCTTTTACCTTTACCTTTAGAGGTTTGTTCTTGCTTTATTTTGCTTTTCTCTTCTATCTTCAAGGCCATTTGATAGCATTGGTGAATGGTTTTGAAGTTTACTAGACTCATTTCTTCTTGAATAGACCATTTGAGGCCATTCAAGTACCTTTCAAGCTTAATGCTTTCATCTTCTACTACTTTGGATCTCAAACATAGCTTTTGAAACTCCTCGGTGTAGGCTTGGACATCTAAATATTTTTGTCTTAGATTGTGTCTACTTCTATGCAACTGAACTTCATAGTCATCAGGAAGGTAGTCCTGCTTCACTTTGTTTACCATGCCCTCCCAAGTAACTATAGGACCTTTTCCATCC
Organism: Sequoiadendron giganteum; assembly: GCA_007115665.2. Classification (NCBI taxonomy): domain Eukaryota; kingdom Viridiplantae; phylum Streptophyta; class Pinopsida; order Cupressales; family Cupressaceae; genus Sequoiadendron; species Sequoiadendron giganteum. Next base: position 411,917,759 of record CM021103.1, on the reverse strand, counting down.
TTTTCTCTTTCGTTTTGCACAAACTTCCACCAAGTAAGAGCTAAACCTCTTAGTCTAGACTTGGCCACCATAACTTTTTGTGCCTCTGAGATACCATCACACTCAAAATGGTTCTCAATGTTATCTATCCAATCCACAACTGAATCTGGATTCATTTGTCCACTAAATAGTGGCACACCTTCCAAGGCTTTGCCACTCAATGCCTTTAGTGCCTTTGAGAATGGCTCTTCAGGAAGAACAGGGTCAGGTGTTGGTGCTTCCTCCTCCAACTCTAATTCCTTTTCCCTTGCTTCTTCCTCTTCCTTTCAATCAATTTTTTCCTTTACCTTGTTTGCCTTTTCTTGGACTTCATCCAAGAGTTGTTCCATTCGAGCGAATCTTTCTCTCCATGACTTGTTGTCTTCTTCTTGTTCTTCTACCTTCTTGGCTAACTTAGTGTTAGTCACCATGGTTGTGTCTTCCTCTAGTGTATTCTCTCCCACTAATTCAGTAGGCTGCAACATCCACCACAAGCCTGATCGAAAACAGGCTCTAATACCAATATGATGTGAGTGTTCCAAGGCTTGCTTGCACTGCACCTAAGAGACCTAGCTTGTCTCTTCTAGGAACCTAGTCCCCTCTAGGTCCTGATTGGCTTAGATGATTAACTAAGTCCAATATTAACTCTATTCTAAGAGTTTTATCCCTTGTGCTTCACCTTGGAGGACTAACACCATTTGACAAGTTCAATTCCTCTTCCTCACTTAGAAAGCTCTAAGTGTTATCTTCTCAAAAACCTCATTCTTCACTGCAGGGGCGTCCATCCTATTGAAAGAAATCATAACCTTGCATATTTGAATCATTTTAGCAGGTTCTTCAGCCCTATCCTTACCGGGTTCAAGGATTCACCACTTGAGACCTTAAATAGGCCTTTTTCTTGTATTCTTTACCAGTCCTATTTTGTCAAATTTTGCAAAAATTTCCCAAAGACCCTACAAATCTAAAGGCAGATTCGGATACCCTTTTGGAAGTTTTAAAAGTTTCAGTGGGGCTTCTAGCTTGAAAACTTCCATACACTAGCTTCCTACAACTTAGGACAATAGGGCAATTAGGCCTAATTACTAGGACTGAATGTATTCTTGTTTGTAACTTGCTCAAATCATAAACCAAATGATTGACATGACTTCAATCCACCTAGAATGTTGAGCTAAGGTGAAACCCTACTTGAACCTGTAACTGTTCCGTACAATACCTCCTTACCCTGCAAGAAATATTCAATGACATTCCTAGACCTCTAACCAGGCTCTGTCTGCTCACCTAGAGACTAGTGATTAAAAGAGCTCTCCACTCTTTCATACTTCTAAACCTAAACCTATGTACACTAATGACTCCCCTAACATTCCCACCTATCCTTAGGTGTTTCCCAAGGCTAGACTTCATGGGGGAGCCATGAAAGCACCGAATGGTCAAGACTGAACCAGTAAGAACTTAAACTAAAACAATTTAACTAACCAAAATATCTACTCTAAAACAACTTGCTTATAGAATGAAAAAAACTAAGATAATCCTATAGAACATAGAACAAACTCTAAATTCAGGTTCTCAATCCATTTAGCATCTCTATCATCACAAAAACTAGAGTTCTTCTTGAAAACACTGTTTCAGAGCTCTGTATTTCACTTCAAAACTAATTACAAATTACATAACTGCATCATCAACATGAGATTCGAGTCTTGGGTCATATTATATGCCCACTCCATGATTCTAGGGCTTGTTGGCCGATCTCCCACTTCCTATTCTCAAGGGAATCCAAAGGCAACCGAGTTGCATGCAATAATTACAATAATTGCCAAGGTTTCCATGCTAACTTCCTTACAACATTTGGCATCTTTCTTCATGCCTTGATCCTATTTCTTAGGACCACCATTCCCTCTAGATTCTGAGGAACCAACTCATTGAATGGCCTTAAGGCATCTTTACAACCACAATAAGTGTTTAGAACAACTTTAAGACTCTAACCTCCCCTAGACAACTAACATTAAGAAAACATAAACTACTAACAATGGCTAAATGTGTGACCTTAGTCCTAATGACTAACTCACCTAGCCCACAAAAGTAATGACCTTCTAAGTTCTGAAAGCAAACAAACTTCCTGACTTGGCTAGAGTCAAGTACAAGCCAAAATAACAAAAATGGAGGTTAGCCAAGGTGTGCTCTTGCACCAGATAGGGGGAGATGATTAATGCATTTTGAATAAACCCCATTGATATCAAATAATAGGTAGTAGAATCTTGTTGCTTCATAACCTATTTATCATCAAAATGCATGACAAAGATGTATTTTATTGCCTATGTTGGGAATAACAGTGACAATGAGTTGATGGTAATTGTCTTAATGCTATGGTTCACTTATTTCATCATTCTATTAAAATATGATTTCTCATATATGTCTATTGGTGGTGCAGTAGTTGATGCTTTCTATTTCTTTGGGAGTGTCCTTAGTAAAAGATACTTGAAACACAATTACGTTTTCCACCATTTGTGGACAAATTATTATTAATCTTGCTTTGCTGCAATGTATTGCTTGTGCCAGAAGGATCAACATTTTCTTTGTACTTATCAGAAAAGGTGATGGTTTGTGTTACTCAAGATTTTCATGAGGTCAAGATGCTTAAATAGTGAAGCAGTGCTCATTCTGTCTTTGTCATCAAATCTTGATATATTGACTCATCATTGTTCAATACATTGAAACCATATCTAGCAGCAACTTGTTAAAATTCAGTGCCTTGATTTATATGAATGATGTTTCAGGACCAGAGCATGTTAAGACAGTGAATTGTTTGAGGTCTTAATTGAAAGAATGATAGAGGCAATTAGTTGAAAAACTTTAAACGGTAAATGTTGAGTTCTGCAGTGTTGTGCTTAGAAAACATGAATAGCAAACCAAGCAGTTGCTATAAATTCAGTTTTTTTTTTAGAGTTGTGGTTGTTGATGCAACATTTTTTACTTTGATTATGTTGGTATAGTATATGTGTACTTGAGGACAACAAACAACAATTGATAGAAGTTTTGATATTCTTGGATGATGAAGATTTCAATATACATCTAATGATCAATATTCTCTTTTGACAGATTATTATTACGTGCTACTGATAGTTTGGTGACTTGAGACTTATGTAGTGGACTGTATGCTACAAATTTTGGATGCTTTGTGTTATTCTAGTAAAAGATTTTATTCTGAAGAACAAGGTTAGTTGCAATGAAAATGTGCTGACCTAATTATCTTACTACTGGTTCCTTAAGTAAGTGTTGAATATGTAGTTGTATCTTCTTGCTTGTTGAGGTATATAAATCTTTTTTTGGCAGTATTATACTTAAGTGCTTCATTTGTAAATGAATTTGATCATCATATTGTGGCTTAATTATGATCATTGAGAAATGTGCAGTAAGTTATTGAATCAACGATAAAGAGTCACTGATTGAAGAATTTGTACATTTTCAATAAGCTTGAGAAAAGAAATGGTGTCTTACAGATCAGAAAGGAATTTTTTGTGAAGCCTCTTTGTTAGGGGAGCTTGGTTCTATGGTTTCTCTCATACAAATTTTTGATCTATGTTTGCTTCTCTGATTGTATTTGCAATTGGTTTCATTGGGTGTTTGGATTTTAGATGTTTATCATGTTGGTTGCCTTTGGTAATAATATTGGCTTTGGTGATACATTCACATAATCTGGGTGGCACATATTGTGAACAGTTGATTCTTGGTTCACACGTTTCATGGAAAGCACTTAGCTTTTATGTGTTGATACTGATGGTTGCCATATGATTCACTACAACAGGATATGCACTTGTGCATGGTTATTCATATTGGTAATTGTGTGCTTATAGTTGACAATGAAGGATGAAGTTTAATATGACCAAAAGGTGGAACAGTTAGCCTTGGTCTGTAGTTGTGATTATGAATATTTTGATAGGTTACTTGGATAGTGGTTATACAGTGGAATTCAGTTTTGCAGCCTTATGATGTTGTTGGTTTTTCAGTCTTTTTGGTTTTCTCTTGATGTCAAACCTGAGATTGACACATTTGTTTAAATTCATGACATTAAGATGATATCCATTGGAATTCATGGTGTGGCAACTTACATAACTTATTTATCAGGATATTCATGCTTCCTATTCATATTTCTCCTTCGCAGATGCTTATGTTTTTGTTGGACTGACAGTGAGAATTATGCTACAGGTTTTTCAGGATCATTAATTCAGTTTATGTTACAAGTCACAATTTTGCATGGGCATGTATTTTTTTCAGGTACAAATGGGTATAACAATTGACCACAGTATTAGCTCTTAAAAGAAGGATTCCTCTACATCCGCATAAAAATAGAGGTGCTTGAAAGTATTGGTTTAGTTTTTTCTATTCAATGTTTTGGTGATCATTATGGCACATATTCTTACCTTCACCAAGCACCATAAATTGTTTTTGATTCACTTGGCTTATGGTATTGGGTCTGCATTTTTTTTGCTGCATTCTTGTTATATCTGCAGCTGGGTATTGATTAGTTGTTGTATTTCATGGAGAAAATGGGGAGAAATTGGTTGTTGTATATCACAAGATTCCTCCTTTGTCCTTGTGACAAAAAGGGGGAGAAAATAGTGGTTCAAATGGCTTAGATTTTTTTCCATCAAGGACAAAGGGGGAGTTTGTTGACTTCTTCTATGGCATTTTTCCTTGATGTCAAAACCGCCCTGGGTTGGTGCCTTGGCATTTCACAGTTTGGTCTCATTATGGCATTTGATTGACACAATTGATATTTGGTATTCATTTGATTGGAACATTTACTTCATTGATGATATTATATTTAGTGGCTTTGATTTCTAATCTCCATGTGTAGATCTCGGTTGAGGTATTCTAGTTATAGGTTCTTTGTTCCATTGATTAGGTGATATGCTTCCGGTCTAACAATTAGTGTTTTAGTGATGCACTTAATCATATGACCTTGGTAGGAATCAATATTCTACAGATTGGAATATTTTGATATTGGATTCTATTAGGCACATGATATGGCATTGGTTGCTATAGTGCATTCAAGATTTGAGAAGCACACTGTTCATTCCTTTGCATTTGGTTTATGGTATTTGGTATGGGAGAATGGAATTCTGAATTTTGCATAATATCTAGCCTTTATTATACTTCTTAAGGCATTGGATATTATATTGCATCTGGGCTTTGAAAAAGAGAATCACTTAGTTCATTCTTTTGCATATGGTATTGTGATTTTGGAAATCGACCTTGGGTAAAGGCATTCAAATTGATCTCCTAATTGCATTTTATTTGGTTCTATTGATTGACATTTTATTGGGCCTCAAATCTGACAGCTGGTATACACGTATTGATTATTTTATGTCACATTGCATGTGACTTAGCTTTGATCATTTGAAAATTATCATGCCTTAGGAAATTGGCATTTGATATGTAAGGTGATCTTTTAATATTCTTCAAAGTATCTTGAATGATGATTTCACAATGTCTAAATTCAGTCAAGAGATATAATATATGTCAGCATGCAAGTCACTGTTTTCTCAAGGTTTTGAAATGGCATTATGTGTTTGATATTTGTCGGCATGATTATCTTTGTACAGCCAGCGGATTTCAAAGAGTATTATGAGTTTTTTTTATCAATGACTGTCCTTTTAGACTCCAAGTAATTATCATGCTTTGCAAAGGAAATCGAGTATTTGTTCTCTTGGGAGTTTAGGTAAATACTTTGGTTCTCCTGCTCAAGGGTCTTGAAGCCTACACTGGCCGCCTCCATGGAATCATTGCCTCAACCGTTTCATTGCTCTCACTATTTCTTTGACCTTGGACAACAAATGGAAATTGTTAGAGGAACATTACTATGGTCATTTGGTGTGTCTGCTTCCCATCGACTGGTGATGGGGTGAGATTGGAAGGTATTGTGGTAGTTTCTTCCTCTGTAGAACTGGTAAACTCTTTGTGACAGCAACTTCATTACTATTGTCAGGTATACATCTTTAGACTGCATTTACATATCCGTTACTTCTCAATCAAGGTTATTATGAGCTAAGTTCTCTCTCTTATGCAAAAAGGAAAAATGTATATTCCTTTCAATAGAAATGTCTAAAATGATTGCTTTGAAATGTGACTGTAGTTTTATTAAAGATCATCATGACCGTTTTAAAGGGTTTGTAATTTTTGTGCGTGGGTAATCAAAATACCTTCATATCTATTCAAACCCTTCCTGGAATCTTTTGGTAACAGCTCCTAAAAGAATGATTTTGGATTGTAAAACTTAGTTGTTTCAGTTACAAAAGATTTTCAGCTTTTAAAATGGATATTATTCATGATTTTAAAAGATGTGTTTATACTGTTTTGGGTAAGCACTGCCTGTGCACGCCGCTTGTGAAGAAAAGTTCAGTTACACCTTTATTTTTGGAAACTGTTGTTCTATTCCTGTCAGAAAGGAAAAGTCTAACTCTCAGGGACACGGTATCTTCTCGGACTGTTGCTTGACAGTAGTATTGTAACTTGAAAATTATCTTTGTACAATTTCTTGAAAGTGGAAAATGAGCAACTATTGTAATCCTTCCTAGATTGTAATGATGGATTCTATAAAAAGACAAATACAGAGAGATTAGGGATTTATCATTACATAAAATCCAAATAGAAAAAGTGAGAGGAGAGAAGTTCTATTTATTGAGGAGTTAGGGTAATTATCTCTTAAAAAAATGCTGAAAATTTGGAAAACACAGTGTGTTGTCTGTTCTGTATTTTGTATAATGAAAGATTTAAAATGAGAGTGAGAAAAAGAAAGAAAGATCATATCATTGTAATGCAGTTTGATGAGAAGTTGTATTGACACTGTAACTAGATTTTTCTTCAAGCTGTATCAAGATTTGATAATGAATGGAATTCTGAAGAGTGATTCTTCACTCTTGAGAATTCTATGCATTGTTTGTCAAGAGGCACTTAACAAAAATAACAGAAACAGAGAGATCCTCTATATCATTGTATGTTCTATTGAAAAATAGAAAAGGGGTTGGTGCTCCTTGATATTGGTGTCTCTAAACAAAGGGGTTGGTGCTCCTTGAGTCGATGCTCAGAAATTAGCCATTGAGGCATTGTCAAAATATTTTTTTAAATTAAGCCAGTAAGGCAGTTTAGGAGTGGTTTTTCTACCCCAGGAGGGTTTTCCACTCGGCAATTTATGTGTCTCTCATTTGTGTGATTTATGTCTATCTTGCATAATCTTTCTTTTAGTCATTTATGTTATTGTGCTCATTCAGTTGGTCAATGCTTTGATACTTTAAGGTTGTTTAAAAGTTTTATGTCTATTTGCTCAAGTTTGTCATGCAAATTTAGATTGTGCAAATCTGATGCAAAATTTCTTTTATAAAGTGAATTAACTTCTGCATTTTGTGCTCATTATATGAATGCTCAAAATATTGTCAAAAGCAAGTCAAGGTTGCATATTATGAAGTTTTATAGTTCTGTTGATAATGCACAACAAGACTATTTATAAGGATTTAATTGAACAATATCATATGATGCTTTACATATGGGTTGTAAATGTCAGTCAAGTTTCATATCAATCTGATCTAAAGTGTTAATGTTCACATTGGGTTAAATTAGTAAAAGTTTCATTATGCATTCAATGTTAAAAGTAAAAATTAGTACACTCTGATTCACCCCCCCCCCTCTCAGAGTGAATCCACTTCCAACATGTGTCTCTTTGTGCCTTTGTTGGTTTTCCATGAGATCTTAGATCTTAGGGGCTTGATCATCCTCCTTGACCTTTTTTGTCTCATCCTTCCAAAATTTATACAATTAGACCTCTCTTGATGCTTGTTTTCCTACTTTAGTGTGAGTTTGAGCGTAGGGCTCATCCTCTCACTAAAGTGGGAGCTAAATGTAGTGTCTAAAAATGTAATCCTTTATATTTTCACACTATGTTTGGGTCCCTTAATTAATTAGACTTAATTAAGCCTCTAATTTTCCCAATTATTCATATACAAGACTAATTAGTTGCAATTTTTGAAAGGGGAATCATGGTTTAATTAATACAATTATCATTTTTAATACCTTGAAATTAATAGGTCCTTGAAATTTAGGTCCAGATCCATTTTCCCTTGGACGAATGGGTCCTCTTTAGTTGCTAAATTCAAATATTTAATATGTTTTTGGCAGCTTTTTTATGATCCAAATTTAAATTTAAAATGTCGGCTTGTAATTTTTTATTTTTGGGAAATTAGAAAATTACCTATAAATACAAGGTATTTTATCAATTCAAATCCTAGAAGTGAGAGGTGAACTTAACAAGAGCTAAGATTATTGTCAAAGGTGTTCAAGAGCATATTTCTCAATCATTTGTTGTAAATTTCAAGATCTCAAGCATCATGCCAAATTTATCAAGCATCATGCATGTTTTTGGAGCTAACATTGTGATGTAGGTTTCAAGCATTCAATTCAAATTTCAAGCATCAAGATCACATCATCAATCAAGCCATTTCATGCAAGATCTAGATCTTGGAGAGATGTTCTAAGTTTCAGTTCTTCAAGGATCTAAAATCAAGGGTTTGGTGAGTTGCAACATAGCACTTGTTCATTCATCATTCCTTTCATGTTTTATTATTTTATTTCAAGGTTTGATTACCAAAATGGGGTTTGACCAAGGAAAACCCCCATTAACCAAAAACAAATAATTTTTCCCTCGTGTGTTTTGAAGATATTAGGTTGAAGAAGTATTGAAGATCTATCAAAATTAATTTTTTTTAAAAGTTATCAAAGTTGCAAAGTTGTCAACATTGTCGTCAAGCCACAAAAACACACTTTCATAATTTAATTCTAAATTTCTGACTGTGAAACCTAAAGGAATTGGGAGTACAAACATAGGACCAAAGGATTGTGAAAGAAATTTTCAACCCTTATAGCAAGACCCATTCACCCTTGGGCAAATGATTCCCAGGAGGACACTCAACACAACCTTTTTGTGATAGGTGCATAAAATCCAATCCTTCTTAGATATGTTGTTACTTTGCTAGTTCAATCAGATTAAGGTTTAATTTAGAGGTTTCATGTGCTACATTGCATAATTGCATCCATTTGGTATTTTTCATTCATCTCCCAAAAGTGCATTTCAAGTTGATTTACCCCATCCTAAGTCATAAGGAAAAAATCAAGAGCTCCATTAAGATTGACTCACCTAAGGGTTGAAAGTTAATCTTTCCCTAGGATATCTCTTTTTCCTAATGAAATAGGGAAGATAGGTGCATCATATATTTCCCCCATTCCAATTTTAGGATCACCCATTGTCCCTTTGTTGCAATACTAACACATAATTCCTAAAGTTTGCACAAGGTGGTGCAAAACTACCCACAAACTTTAACATTAAATCTTTTAAAGACCCATCTCTCATTCGTATCAATGATAAAACAATTGTTAGACAAATCCCAAAATAGGTAGTGGATCCAAAGATACCACCTATGTTTTCAAAATCAAAAGCACCTATCAATGACCAATATTATGGACAACATGTTGATAATCCATTATATAGGCATCCATCCCATGTGGAACAAGTGATGGTTGATCAACAAAGTCCAATTAATCCAAACCCTATGGTAGCTTAGAATATGCCTCCATAATCAACAATCCCAGTCTCCATACAACAACAAGGCTCGAATGTCAACATGAAAAATATGGGTAACCTTACACCTACACAAACACAATACATATAACAAAAACCCCTATACTATGATCCTTCATATAGCACACAATATCAATATGGCTCTTCATCTATCCAAAACCCTCAACAATAAACATACACACATCAAAATCTCAACAATAAACATACACACATCCTCAAAATCAAAACTTTGTTCCTAAACAAGGTGTCCCCCAACAACAAGGTATTCCTCAATAACAAGGAGTTACTCAACAAAAAGGTGTCCCCCAACAAGGTATTCCTCAACAACAAGGAGTCCCTCAACAACAAGGTATTCCTTAACAAAAATGTGTCCCTCAACAACAAGGTGCCCCTCAACAACAAGGTGTCCCTCAACAACAATATCCATACAACACACAACAATGACCCAATCCCTCATCATACACACACACCATGGCTCAAGGACCTTCATACACACAAAACCCACAATATAACTGACAATACATTATGGGAAAACAAGGTTACAGTATCCCCAATCCTCAAACAAACACACCTATCGGTGACTTAACATTGCAAATACAAAGCCTTAACAAACAAATGTCAGATATACAACTTGGAAAACCCAAGAAGACTTGCGCACCACAAGACATATGTCCATATCCTTTTGATCGCACCATATCAATGATCCCCTTTCCTTAGAACTTTGAAATCAAGAAATTCAAAAAATACAAAGGAAGAGCGAACCCAATCAAACATGTATTAGGATTATTTCATAGCTTTCTTGGAGGCTTCCAACAGTGACTCTTATTTATTGATACTTTTCCAAAGAATTCTCGGAGGTGTGGCTATTGAATGGTTCTCTCATCTACCACTTGGCATTAAAACTTTTGATGAGCTATCAGATAAATTCATAAACCACTTTTTATACAATATTAAACAAGACATAATAGTTCCTGATTTGTATAAAATAAAACAAAACCATGGGGAGTCCTTTGCCTCGTACTTGCAAAGATGGAGGCATAAAGCTCGTAAATATAAATGGCCAGTTCTTGAAAAGCAATTAGTTGAAATCTTCATCTCAATCTTCAAACCGACATAAGCTATCAATTAACTATGTTATGTCTTAATAGTTTCAAAGAAACCAGTGAAAAGGGTTTGATTATTGAAAGAGCACTTATAGGAAAAGGTGTCATAAAACTTTACAATAACAAAGACCAAGCATCAGGTTCCAATGACAAACCTCGAATTTGGGAAAAGAACAAAAATGTTACAAATGATGGAGTGGTAAACACTAATTTTGTTCAAAACATACAACCACCTCCTAACAATCCCCAAAACAATGTGCCAAACACTCAATTTACTTACCCTCAAAATAATCAACAAACTAATAAAAAACGAAACCCTCAAAGAGGGCCACTAAGGAAAAACTACCAAATAAAATAGAAGTACACACCATTGGGGAAACCCATGGAGCTTTTCATACATAAGATAATTCAAAAAAACCTCATCAAACTGCTTGATGAAACAAATTACAAAGAACCAAACTTTAAACCCCCATGGTATATTGAAAATGATTAATGTGAATTTCATCGAATCAAGGGTCATAAGACAAAAAATTGCATGAAGCTAAAGAATATCATCCAAGACTTGATAGACAAAGGAGAGGTTGACATTGAGAATCATCTTGGACCCTCTAGAAATAATGACATGGTTATTTACAAGGATCCAATCACCAACCATTCTAGGGGAAACAAAAAAGGTAAAGGGAAGGATTGTTGAACAGTTGCTTATGCCTATGACACTAATAACAACATCCATGTTGTAACAATAGTTGGTAAGAATCTTGAGTGTAACGTTACTACACGAAGGGGGAAATTTATCATCCAAGGAGCCCCACTTCAATCGAAAGTTTCCATCAAACCCTCAAATGACTATAATCTTGTGGATCAACTAAAGAAAAATCCAACCCAAATCTCTATCCTTGAGCTTCTCAAGTTATCCCCCACACATAAAGAGATTTCAGAGAAGGCTCTCCTTGAGTCTTTCATACCTAATGATATAAACATAGATCAGTTTCAAGTTATGGTTGGGCACATTATGGTTGGGCACATTTCCTCTACACATCACCTTGTCTTTTTTGAAAGAGACCTTTGTGAAAAATCATTCCATAACCAAGCCTTATATCTTGAAGTTTGTGTACACAAGCACAAAATAAAAAGAGTCCCGATAGATGGTGGTGCAGGCTTAAACATTTGTACCTTGAAATTGGTAAAACAACTAGGATATTTTGATAATTTTATTGAGAAAAGAAAAAACATCACTATAGGAGCTTATGATGATAAGGCGGGAAATTTTGAAGGTACTATTAGACTTTCTATTCAGGTGGGACCAACTATAGAAGAAGATGACTTGTCAAGTACTAGATCTTTAACTACCTTAAAAACTTCTCTTGGGAAGCCCTTGGATTCATGCTATGCAAGTTTTCCCCTCTATGTTCCATCAATGCTTAAAATTTCCTTATAATGACAAAGAAGTTACAATATATGCTACCCAAAACCCTTTCACTACTGTAAGAGCTTGGAAGAACAATACAAGAAAATCATCCAATTTCCCAGTAATGATATATATTTTCATTCATTTTCCTACATTTATCCATCATCCCTTGCATCATCTTCACAAAATCTATCATCCTCTACTCCATCTTCATCATCCAAACCACCTCATTCTAATATGAAGATCTAGGTACTTGACAATAGTTGCATAGACTATGACTTTAATCAATCCTTCTGCATTGGAAAGCTTCCCCCATCACCAAAGACTTATGGAGGACCGAAGGAAATCAAAAAATTTAAATTGGTCACTATGAAGCTTAAACCTATTGTATTCACTAAATGGGGAGACATGAAAGATGAAGAGGTTTGAAGAATATCTCTCTACATGGCTCTACAAAGAGGAAAAACAACTACCTCAAATCCCTGTACATCCAGATAGTAAAGGTCATCAGCTTGCTAAAGGTATTGGATTCATTGGAAAAGGTGGCCTTGGTTTAAATGAATAAGGTATAAGAGATCCTATTATCAATGAAAAACACACAAAAAATCAAGGATTATTTTTTAGTTCGTTAGATACTCTTACTCCTAACATTGAAAAGGCCTCTTGTGAGGAAGGTTCTTTTATCGTGGTTGAGACATCAGATGATTATGATCCTATTGACGACAATCTATACATCCCAAATGTATTTGAAGACACTTACATAAATACCCTTACTACCTTTTCCTTTAATCCTGCATCCCAAACTCATGAACCCCAACTTGTTTACCCACATTTAATCAATTGGGATTAGCAACATCAACCACCTATTGTGGACATATTCCAAAATGATGAAGCTATTGCTAAGTTAATGGGACTTCAAAATGATATACCACTTGGAGACCACAAGATTAGATTTGATATTGAGCTAGGACAAGAAGCCTATTTTGGTAGGGAGATTGTATCCTCTAGCCACAAAATTGAACTTGAAAATTAAAACACCAAAGTTAGATTCCCTAGTGAAAACCATAATGTGGCACTATCGAAACACAAAAAAGATAGAATAAAGGATGTATCTAAGGGTGAAAACCTCCATAACGCACTGAAGGATGGAGTATTCAATCTTCCTATCACCAAGTATCAGGAAAGATCAGTAGTTTTGGTTGAAGAATTTGAACCCATAAATGTGGGAACAACAGAGGCACCAAAGATAACCTATCACGCAACCACTCTAGATCCTAAGGAAAGAAGAAACTTTACAACTTTCATACAAGAGCACAAGATCATTTTTTCTTGTACTTATGCAGATATGCCTAGTTTAGATCTGGCTTTATTAGTCCATCATCTTACGATTTTCCCTAGAGCTAAACTAGTAAAAAAGAAGCTTTGCAAGATGTACCCTCAGATAGTGCTCCTAGTCAAAGTAGAACTTCAGAAACTGCTTGATGTTTGATTCCTTAGATATATTGATTATCCTGATTGGGTTTCAAACTTGGTACCAATGTCGAAACCAATTGGAGGCATAAGGATTAGCACTGATTTTAGAGACCTCAACAAATCATGCCTGAAGGATGGTTTTCCTCTCCTAAACATTGACATGATAGTGAATTTGATAATTGGTCATGAAATGCTTTCTCTTATGGACAACTTCTTCAGATACAACCAAATCAAGATAGCACCTGACGACCAACATAAAACAACATTCACTTGTCCCTAGGGAAATTTTTACTGGAATTTCATGACATTTGGCCTGAAGAACACATGAGCTACCTACCAAAGGGCCTTGACTACTATTGGACTATGTAGATGGTTTTTTGGCAAAATCTATCACAAGACAAGGACATTTAGGTAATTTGGCTAAAATATTTGATGGATTAGAAGAGAACAACCTACGCTTAAATCCAAAGAAGTGTGTTTTTGGAAATGACATCAAGAAAACTATTGGGTTACATTGTATCTCAAACATGCATCAAGGTAGATCTCGCAAAGGTCAAAGCTATCATGGAAATGCCTCCCTCGAAGACATTGAAATAGTTGTGTAGCTTACATGGAAGACTACTGATGAGCCCATTTATTAGCTAGCTTTTTGTTATCTTTATGCTTCTTATAAGACATTCCTAAGACAATTATTCCCATAGTATACCATCTTTTATGTCTATTATGCAGACCTTGAACTTGGTTAAAGTATATGGAAATACAATTATGATATAATAGTGTTGTTTGATTTATATGTGAATATGTATGTATTATGATTGATATATATGTTTAATCATTGTAGTTAGTATTGTGTATGTGTTTTATATACTAATCCCTTGCAGATTGAGAAGATAATATAGCCCACAACCTACAACTGAAGGAGTTCCTAGATAGTGAAATAGGGAACGCTCCTGAATACATTGAGTACAATAACTACAACATGGAGACACCTAATGAAGACAATTGTGGATCATTATGAAAACAATAAAGGCATTGAAGAAGGAGAGCTTTGTTATCATTAGGATTCCAGCTTAATTGATCTTATGTCCACGTTTCAGTTCTATTATTGTAGAGTTTTTAATCCTATTTGGATTCTTATTTCTTTTTAGTTACAGTTAGGATAGTTGAATCTTAATTACACTTTGATATCTAGGAGAGTTGTGATTAATGATTTTTGTTTAGAGTTGTGTTTTGAATAAACTCCCAGGTGCATATATAGCTAATGGATGTCTTTAGATAGGGAGTTGATTTATCTTTCAATTATGGATTTGGTTATCAAACACTTTTTAGTTTTCAGTTGTTATTACAGAAATATGTTGATTGTTCAAACATTATTTTTTTGAATACAATCTTTGAGCAAGATTTCATGTGATATTGTGGAATGTGCAATGAATGATCTTGAGTTTATATGGTTGAGTTGAATCTAACAATTTAGATTTGGTTTAGTTTAGTGGAGACAACCCTCTGAGCAAGGGCCACTCAGGTACTGCCCTTCACTACATTTATAGTTTTTATTTCTATTAGTAGTTACTTCATTATTGCAATATAAGTTAAAATAGATTCTCATATCAAGTTATCCATAATTACCATTTATTTTTATGATTGCATTCATCTAACTTAAAGTACTCTAGAGTGTAGAATAGGTTTAGCTCATAGTTTCCAGTTAGTTTCAACATTTTACTTGTTAACATTAGTTCAGTCACAGACTATGTTTAGGTACCCGTAGCCAAAGCACCAGATTCACTTCTTTTACTATCATGCATTTTTATGATTTCTAAAAAGTATAATACCTTCACTAGGATAATTTAGGTAACCATAGGTCCTTGGATGCACGTATAATGCCAGCACCATCACAAGATTAGTAGCCCTGGTCGATAATATAATGAAAGTATTTTCAATGTCAAGTGGATTGTTCAACCAGGTTTTACCCTGAATTGAGTGATTGCCACCAATTTTATTAGGCATTAGAATAGACTATATATTTTTAGTGCCATTTTTGGGGATGGTGCTACCTTCATAGACTTGTTTTTCCAAGATTTTATAGTTTACACTTTGTTTTCAACATTAGGACTATTAAGTTTTATCTTATCAAATAATAGAACATTCTACTAACATTGTGTAGGAGCCATTTCTATACAAAGTTTGCCTATTGTATGTGGAGGTAGAGAGACACATTGGGAAGGTTCCTCCCCTCAACAAATCGGGAAGTTAGATAAGATATTGGTGACTACAATAATCAAAGTGAGGGTACTATTGAAGACGAATATTTCCCTCTCACCAATATCTACTACACCCACATAGGAGACATACCGAACCATGGGTGATGCAATGGATGATCCACCTAAATATGTGACCTTTGAGTTCCTAATCACCAACTAGGAAAGGGTTACTGTGTTGAAGAATATCCCTCCTTCAGCATTACTAGTATTTTCTGGTTTGGTGACTGAAGATCCAAACACATTTATGTTTGAGTTTCATGTCCTATACAGGAGCTACAACTATGCCTTTGATTCTCATAGGCTCAATATCTTCCCTGCCACACTAAAAGATGTTGCCCTGAGATGGTTTATGGGATTAAGCAAGGATGTTATTCCAAATTGGGATACCATGAAAAAATTATTCTTGGAGAAATACCAAGACTATTTGTAGAGGACTTGATTGGAGGAGATATGAAATTTTCAGAATTTCATAGAAGGAGGATGAGCCATTAGAGGACTATGTGGAGAGATTCCAATTCTCTTTGAAGAAAAATCCACAAAACAAGCTATTTGAAGAATCCCTTAGTATTTTTTAGGTGATTCAATGAGGACTGCATGGATGCCCTCAACCTTATCGGGCAAGGGGGTGTTTCTCAACTACCATTTGAAGAAATCTATAGGGTCTGCAGAAATTGCTCTAGGACCTTCACTAAGAATCCAAGGGGAGAGAGGACATCCACCATTAGCAAATCATCTGTTGGTGTTTCAAAGATAGAGTTAAGTAATTTGTTGTCCAACATGAAGGAGGACATTATCAATCACCTAGCAAATCGGTTGGAAACTCTCCATTTAAAGAAGAAGCAAGAGGAGGCTAAAGCAATGCTCACTAAATAATGCCCCAACTGTAGACAAAGGAAAGCAAACTACAAATGCAAGAGGGTGGCTAGTATTCAAGAAAACAAAATAGAGAAACCTCATTTTGAGCCACTTGAAGGAGAGGTTGGAAAGTTATTTTATATTTCTTAAAGAAAGCCATGGAAAAAAAGACAAGGTATGCCATAGGACCCTTTGAATTTCAATTCATCTTTTCCCATTGGAAATCAAAAAAAATTGCTTGGAATTCCCAGCCCTGAATAAATAACTAGAACCAATGGAAAAACCCTCAACAATGGCAACAAACTTAGCAAAATTGGAACCAACATCAACCAAATGCATGGTCACAAAAAAATTTAAAGGTTCCAGTTATAATCCTTAATGGACAACACAACGAAACCAATGGCAAAAGGCCAGTAGTGGCAGCAACAAAACATGAATTACCAACAACCTTTTCTCTCTCCTCAACCACAACAACAAGCCATTATACCTAATCCATCCAATCCAACATCTCAACCACCAATAGCACCATAGTTACTTGTCCAACCTACACCTAACCCTAACAACAAACTTGTCCAACAAGCTTATACTAATGAGGCTATACAATACCCCACCTATGGGGTAGAGGTGAGTGATGTCCACCTTAGGTCAGGAAAAACACTAGCTAGTCTTTCATCCCCACAAATTACTGAAATGGAAGATGAGTAACCTAAACCCAAAGCTCCAAACAATCCAACCCTAGCACTTGAGTCAAATCAGGTAAACTAGACTATCACAATTTTAGAGCATCTATTTCTTGAACGCTTAGCCATACCAAGACATCAATGTCAAGTTGAGACAAACCTATTGGGTCAACTAAATGATGTAAGTATCAAAATTCCTCTCATCCAAGCAATCAAGGACGTCCCAATCTGTACAAAGATAGTGAAGGACCTATGTCTTAAGAAACTAGGAATAAAAAGGAAGGATCCTCAGACAGTCCATGTCTTAGGAAACCTTGTTGATATTATGCTAGGGAACATAATTGTTCCTAAATACATAGACCTTGGTAGTCCAGTAGTGGATGTTAAGATTAATGGGACCCTTATCAGCAACACCTTAATTGATTTAGGGGCAACCATCAATGTCATGATTAAGGAAACAATGCAACTCCTTCAGTTAGCCAACCTTAGACCTACACCCATTATTTTACAATCCGCAGATAGGTAAATAGTAAAGCCTGAGGGAATCATTGAGGATTTAGTTATAGCATTAGATTCCTGGGAATACCTTGCTAACTTCATAGTCTTGCAACCAAAGGTCAACCTTGCAAGATATCCACTCATTTTAGGTAGACTATGGTTAGATACAATAGATTCATTCATAGGCTGTAGGTCTGGAAATATGATAATATCTAATGGGACTATAACCAAGAAATCGATACTCTATCCTCCAACCCAACCTTATGTTGATCTTGAGAAAACCATATGGCCCACCTTGGATGAGGATGACCACTATTCCTTGTAGACTTTAATAAAATAGAATGTATCCCTTTGTTGGATTATTAGGATGAAGACGATTCAATTACTCACATAATACAAAATGATTGCGGTAAGAACCCACAACAAGGAAACTGTTTATCATGCTTACAAGATCCTTTGCATTATATTATGCCTGCTAATTCATCAAAGGAAATATCTCAAATTTTCCCTTCCTTACTGCCACAACAATGTATACCCAATATTCCTAGACTTGATCTATCATCTGTCCAAGCCTCATCCAAAATAATAGAAATTATGCCGAGAAAACCACTGAACATAACAAATGCATTAACTGATGAGTAGCATAATTCCTTGAATATAGTGCTACAATCACATGCAACAACCTTTGTATGGAACTACCATGACATGAAGGGAATAGATCTTGACTTGTGTATGCATAGGATCTATATAAATGATGGTTTTAGGCCCATTAGACAACCTCAAAGGCAAATAAACCTTGCTTTGAGAGAAATAGTTAAAGTTGAACTCCAAAAACTACTTGATGCAGGCTTCATTTATCCTAAATCTAACAATGAATGGGTATCACCCTTAGTTATTGTCCTTAATAAATTTTGAAAATGGAGGGTATGTGTAGATTATGGGGAGTTGAACACAACCACTAGGAAAGACCACTTCCCATTACCCTTCATTGATCAAGTGCTTGACTCTTTAGTAAGGAAAACATACTTTTCATTCCTAGATGGGTTTAGTGGTTATAATCAGATAAAGATTGCTCCACAGGATCAAGACAAAACCACATTCATATGCCCTTGGGGTACTTATGCCTATTATGTTCTACCCTTTGTATTATGCAATGCTCCAACTACTTTTCAGAGGGCAGTGCTTAGCATCTTCTCTGATTATACTCATGACTCTATGGAGATATATATGGATGACTTCACCACATATGGGGAAGCTTATGAAGAAGCTCTCACCAATTTGTAAAAGAATCTGAAAATATGTAAAGAACATAACTTGTCCCTCAGTAGTGAAAATTGCTTATGATGATGACTTAGGGAATTGTTCTAGGGAATGGATTCAAGTTGACCCACATAAGATAGAGATCATTTATGCATTACTTGTTCCACAAAGGTAGAGAGATTTCAGAAGTTTCCTAGGCCATGCAGGCTATTATAGGAGGTTCATTAAAGATTTTAGTAAGATTGCAACACCATTGTTTGTTCTACTAACTAAAGATATAGAATTTGACTGGACAACAAAGTGCCAACATTCTTTTGAAGAACTTAAGACAACCTTAACTTGAGCACCTATTTTGAGGGGACCAAATTGGACATTACCATTTCATATACACACTAATGCTTCAGATTTTGCTATCGAAGTAGTTTTGGGTCAAAAATAAGGTACTAAAGAATATGATATTTACTACATTAGCAAAAAATTGTAGGGAACAAAGCTAAACTACATTGTTATAGAGAAGGAAATGCTAGCAGTAGTGTATTCCATCAACAAATTCGGGTATTACATCACTAGATATGCAGCTTTTGTCCACATAGATCATACAACTATTAGATATTTGATGAAAAAACATGTGGTAGGGGGGAGGCTAGCTATATGGCTACGCCATCTTCAGGAATTTGATATTACAATAGTTGAAAAGCTAGGGAAGGCTAATGTAATAGCATATTTTCTATCAAGTTTACCAACACAATCAACAGAAGGGGCAGCAGATGACTCATTTCTAGATGAGAATTTGTTTTCTCTTAATATACATACACCCTGGTATGCTGACATTAAAAATTATTTAGTGACATGACAGATTCCAACACACTTTTCTCCAAGGAAAAAGAGACAACTAGTACACAAGTGTTTTCCATATTCTTGGGTATTTGGTTACCTATTCTACACAGACCCATACAACATCATGAGAAGGTGTATAAGGGAAGATGAAATCTTTGATATACAAAAGGCTTGCCATGATGAGCCCTGTGGGGGTCATTTGGTAGCTAAAAGGATAGCATTCAAAATCCTCACAACAGGTTATTACTGGCCCACTTTACACAAGGATTCCATCAAGTACATAAGAACCTGTGATAGATGCCAAAGAATGGGTAAGACAACAGAAATTGATGAAATTCCTCCGCATTCACAATTGACATTAGCACCCTTTAACAAATGGGGTCTAGATTTCATTGGGCTAATTTCACCTATATCTAACAATAAGGAGTACATTCTAGTTTGCACTAATTATCTGACCAAGTGGGTGGAAGTGAAGAAATTATAGTTTACCAGAGATGGTAATGTTGCTAAATTCTTGTATGAAGAAATTTTTACTAGGTATGGAGTACCTAGGGAAATAATAATCGATTAGGGTCCATAATTTACTTCAGATCTCATTAAAAATTTGGTTGAAGAATATGAAATAAGGCACAAAATTCAAAGCCATATCCCCCACAGGCCAATGGCCAAGTGGAGGTTACAAACAGGGAAATTGAGAGCATTCTAACCAAGACAATGTAGTTACACATGAAAGATTGGGCTGCTAGATTACCAGAGGCAGTATAGGCATACAAGACTACATGGAAAACAACCATTGGTTTCACCCCCTATTGACTAGTATATGGAAAAACAATAGTTCTCCCAATAGAATTTGAGTATAAAATACTCAAAATAGTAGTGGAATTAGACATAGACCTTACATCAACACAAAAGGGAGAGATTGCATAACTTAAATGGGCTAGATGAAATTAGTATGGAAGTAATGCATCATACAAAGATAGTGCAAAAACAAAGGACAAAATGGCATGAACAATATATCAAGACAAAGGAATTTAATGTAGGCAACAACATTATTGTATGATTCAATATATAAATATTTTAAAGGAAAACTTCAATCTAGATGGTTGGGACCCTATGAGATAATCCAAGTTTTCCCTAATGGGGAAGTCAAGTTGGAGACCATAGATGCAGTAAGGTTCTCATTGTTGGTCAATGGCCACAAGTTGAAACTTTATAAGAAACCAGTACAGAAGGAAGATTTCATTCTTTCTCTTATTTAGTAGTATGGTCCTCTCAGTGATCCAAATACAAGTTCAAAAACACACAATGATAACTCAGTAGTAGATGTACCAAGTTCTTCAAGAGGCTCAGTGGTTGAGCTACACAACTCACCCCTTGAGGCCACAAAAGCTTAATTTACTAATCCACCTCACATGCACACACAAAATAGTTACAATGATACATATTTATTTTACAACATTCTCCATATTGCAGTAGGGACTTGTAGCTTCATATATTAAAGTTGTTATATTCTAGTCAGGGACCTGTAGCCTCATATATTAAAGTTGTTATATTTTATTCAGGGACCTATTGCAGTAGGGACTTGTAGCATCTAACACATGTTATGTCAAACTTCAATTCAAAACTTGTTGCCAAAGGAGCCCACAACACTATGTCTGAAACTTCAAAAATTTGGTGCCACATTAATTACAGATTATCACTTTTCACTTCACTTTTTCATCACACATGTAGAAAATAAACTTGTCATGTCGGTACATGCAACATGCTCTTTTCATTTCATGATGCATATTTCAAAATTCAAAATTTGGACTACCACATCACATTCTCTCATCCGTACATTTTGCCTCATTTCAACCAATGTGCCAGCCTGTCATTAATTTCACATTTCATCTATTCATTTATTGCAATTAAATACTATCAAATTAGCATCATGCATTGGATGATCTTCAAATAAGTTTCACATAAGCAAAATTTTAGTTCATAATATTCGCCAGGTACACATAATAGCCAACCATCATTAATATGGCTTTTCATTATAATTCGATATGTACTTACATTAAATATAGCGTACATTTTTCTCATTACTTCTATTTTGATACTTTGCAATTATTACCTTCACCTCTTTTTCCTAACTTGAAGTGCAGATACTTCAAGAATTTAAACTGGGGGGAAGGGTAATACATAAGCCAATTTTAGTTTGTATTGCCATCAAAAATCCAAACACAAAACCAAGAAGCAACATACAAACCTTTTTTCCATACCCTACTTTGCACTTATAACCTTTTTCTTGTCAATTCCAATTGACAATTGCCTTATTCAGAACCTTTCAAGCTTATAGAAGAGAAAAGGGTAAATTGATTGAAGTTGTTGAAGGAAAGGTGCATGCAAGAGTAACAAAAACTTGGGTTGGTGGATTATTGAGATTGAATTTGGGTTGAATTTTTAGAGTTCTTGAAGATTTTATTTTTATCAGAAGTGGAATACATCACCATGGGTGGTGATATCATTAGAAGAGAGCGAGCTACACATAAACAAACATTGGAAGATGCATTAGTGTTACCCATTTTCACAAGGGTAGGAAGGCTGGATTATTTTTTAAAGTTGGTAAAATTTAAAGATGATATAACTAGAATATTTGAAGCCACATTGGAGCATGATGAAGCCATTGTAAAAGGATTATCAGTAGATGCTTCACAAGGGACAATTGTACAAGTATCTAGTTTTCCTGGGATTGGAGCTGAATTTCTAGCTCAAGCAGATGTAGTAACAGTGAGAGAAGTATTTTGTGAGCGAGGGGAAAATATGGATTCATCATCCTAGGGTACTAAAAGAGTTTCAATTCCTTGGGTTTTTGCTTCATGTGCCTCATACATTATCAAGTACCCCACATGTTATGGCAGGTTATCACTCTTTTACACTGTGCATTTCAAATTATTAGGCCATCTTCATCATAATAGGCTTGTTAATGTGCCAAATTACCTCTACAACTTGTTAAAGAGGATGGGATCCAAATACCAAAGGAAACAAAATGATTCATCTCTTTCCCATCATTTTTTAATAGTCCTATTGACAAAAAGGAGTCTTAGAATTCATTACCCATAGGTATCTTGGGAATATTTGATGAAACTTCAGGACAATAATAGTATACTAAAGCAACCTACAATTCCTAAAACCCTAGAACCATTAGTTGAGCCTATAAGACAAACCCCTCTTGGTTCACCAACTTCTTCACCTACCCATATATAAGGTGAACCTGAGGAGCATAATGTGTAGAAATCATCACCTGCAACATCTAGGAAACTTACAACAAAGAAGACCCCATCCACCTCTGAGACACCTAAAACTAAGAAAAGGGGAAGTAGCTCTTCTACACCTTCAAAGGTGTAGACGAAAAAGGAAACACAAAAAGATACATCTACTACACCTAGGAACTTAGGCCAGTTGAAACAAAAAGGTGTTATGAGGGGAAGCATAGAAAAACCAAAAGAAGACTTGAGGGGTAAGGAAATAGAAGAGGAAAACATTATGATGGTTAATACTGACTCAAAGATGAAAGAAAATGCTCCTGAGAAGGTGCTTGTTCCTGCTAAAAGAAAATGGTATGTATTCACCTCTGAATTAGAATTGGAGGATGTATTTATTGCTCAAAACCAAAAGAAAAACCCTAGACAACCCAAACAATGAAGGTTTTGAGTACACAGGAGGTTGTGATTAGACTTTAGGGGATGAAGAAATGTTTTTAGAAGGAATGTTAGGAAAGAATCGGATGAAGCATTAGAAAGAATTAAGCAGTTAGAAGAACAAGTGAAAACTTATGAACAAAGGGATAAAGAGAGGGAGATGAAGATTCAAGAAATGGAGGAGAAATTACAAAAATATGGGCATGGAGAAAAGCTAGACCTGTCGGCACAACTTTTCATAGTTAAAATAGGGGACACATAACTTACAACAGAGAATAACAAACTCCCTCTTATAAAAACTCCAAATCATCACACAACTCTATCCCTTGGGTATCAGTTATGGAAAATTGTTGTTGAATTTTCACAAGAGAAGGAAAAATGGAGAGAATAAAAAGAAACCCTAATTGCATAGCATACCAGAGTGCTGGAGGGGAAGGATATTAAGTTGAACAAGTTAGTAGTAAAAGTGGAGGAGGTGGTAGATAAAGCTACCCTGATCATTAGATGCAAACCCCCAACAAGAACTTATACATTGTTTTGCAAGAAAATTTTCTAAGTTTTTAATCTAGTAGGCTAATAAGTAGCCGATCAGTTGGAATGAGTGGGAAATATGAATTTCTTACTGTTTTTGCTGACTCTACACCAGATGAATAAGATCAACTTTGTGAGTACTATCTGCACAATTATGTACTGGCTGAGGATACAGAGTGGAACCCCTTGATGTTTGTGGGGGATTTATAGGTTAGAGCACTAGCATCCTACTTTCAGAATGAAGGTTTTAGGGATGAACTTATGGAGGAATATGAGGAGAGAGAGAAATCTATTTCTCTCCCAGTTAGGAAGGAATCAAATGACCCGGATGCCATCATAGATGAATGGTTACAACTTATGAGGCATAAAGGACCATGAGGAAAGATCATGAGATTGAGGATGTAGGTCTATAACATGATGCAAACATTGGCTTTTGGATTGGTTCATCACAGTTATAAGTATGTACAATAGAGATGGGACAATTTGACTCTAGAACTACAAAAGAAAGAGCCACATTCAATATACAACTTCATGGCTATGCTTGAAAGAGTGCATAAGTATATGGATATTGTTCGTAATCTTGCACTTAAATGGATGTCAATAACATTTCAACCACCCATCCTTCTTTATCCAATACCACATTGGATAGAGGATAAAATGAAAGAATGTGAGCAGATTGAGCATACCACGATGAAGAGACTTTCATGTTACATGGGGTTCTACCTAAAGCAGATCAAGGGAGTAAATATTTTCATGGACCTTAGAGAGATTACACTACACTATAATTTTTCCCCCTAGTTCATTTGCTTGAGGGCAAGCAAAAGGGTAGTTTGGGGTAGTGATGAGCCCACTTATTAGCTAACTTTTTGTTATCCTTATGTTTCTTATAAGACATTCCTAAGAAAATTATTCCTCTAGTATACCATCTCTTACATCTATTATGCAGACCTTGAACTTGGTTAAAGTATATGAAAATGCAGTTATGATATAATGGTGTTGTTTGAGTTATATGTGAATATGTATGCATTATGATTGATATATGTGTTAAATCATGGTAGTTAGTGTTGATGGTGTTTTCTGCACAGCAACAACTCAGATAGAATATGATATCCTATCTCTCTTGAAAGGTAAATCTCTATGGGAAAAGAGATAACCCCAAGGTCTCTAATGTCAGGTCTTGACAATGCAGTGAAACAACTTAGAGATAATGTAAAAATGTTGGTAATCACAAGGGGCCTTACAAAAAATACTAGATCTTCAAACTTATCATATTTTTCAATATATTGATACTCAGATTCTTAAATGTAACCCAGATAATAAAATAAATAGCAAAAGATAAGAATTTAAAAGATATCCTAAGATTAAAATTACTCCTAAAATTAGTCACAACAATGATGAATGTTGCAAACGGACAAATCTCCAATAAAACCAATTTCTGCTTAATCAAGGACAAGCCTGCAACTCCGCAAAAATGGTGCATTCTCTGAGGAAAATGAATATTTTCAGACTATGAACATTCATCCACATACCGAGTAAATGGTGCAATGTAAACAAGCATCCATAGTTGAACTTAACACAAAATAATGCCCAGACTAACTTTACACAGCAACTTACAATCAGCAAATTTCTAAAAGTATCGACCGTAGATCGATCAACATCATTAGCATTTCACCATTATCATGAAAGAACTGAAAACTAACATCTAACACTGAGAATCAAGAACAAGAAACCATAAATTTTTTGAAACATAACGCAATGTTTGCCAAATCAACAACCCGTTTGCATTATCTTCTCCAGCATTACATAACAATTTTCAGTCTCTCTCCTCTCCTACAACTACTGACTTGCAGAATCTAACTTCTAACTTAGCCAATTCTGGCTTTTCAGCCTCTAACCAACTGTTCTCTAACCTTTTCTGTCTTTTACAAATGAGAAGGCACAACCCTTTTATAGATATTACATTTTTAAATCAAGGGCCAGGATTAAATTCAATCCAATGGATGCAATTAATCCTCGAGAAACCCTAAGAATTTACATTAGGGTTTAAAAAATATGGTACATCATCATCCAATAGCATAAAGGCAGTTACATCCAGAAATCAACAATCTGTCACCTCAATTTTAATAAAAAAATTATGATTGGAAAGTGAAACAACATCACACGTCACTTCATGTTTGAAACATGTATTCCAGCTATAGACAGGTTGTGGCATAGATTCTTATGCAGGTGCATTTTAAATATTTTCCAGATTTTCCTCCTTGCACGAATCCATATGCAAGTCCTCCTTTTTTATTAAATCCTGAAAAACAGATATAATCATTAATAGCTCACATGTGAAAATCCAACCACAAAATATTAAAATTAAGCATAAATAAACCCTTGGAAATTTCAACTCCGTCATAAAATTTCAGAAATTTAACCCTTTCAGAGTTCAGGAAAATCGTGACAGGAAGTTCAGAAAAATCCGCTAGGAAGGGAAAATCCCGAAAAATGGCCAGAAATTTGAAAAAATCCGGATAGGGTGGATAATCCCAGATTTGACAAAAAAAATAAAAATCCGGAC
The DNA here is from genome assembly GCA_007115665.2 of Sequoiadendron giganteum. Taxonomy (NCBI): domain Eukaryota; kingdom Viridiplantae; phylum Streptophyta; class Pinopsida; order Cupressales; family Cupressaceae; genus Sequoiadendron; species Sequoiadendron giganteum. The sequence goes on along the minus strand of CM021103.1, from coordinate 411,890,973 downwards.
AGGGCGGAAAATCCCAAAAAATGACAAAAATTCGCCAAAATCCGGACTGGGTGGAAAATTCCGAAAAATGACAAAAATTCGCCAAAATTCGGACGAAGTGGAAAATCCCGAAAAATGACAAAAATTCGCCAAAATCCAGACGAGGTGGAAAATCCTGAAAAATGACAAAAATTCGCCAAAATCCGGACAGGGTGGAAAATTTCGAAAAATGACAAAAATTCGTCAAAATCCGGACGGGGTGGAAAATCTCGGATTTGACCAGAAATCCGGAGAAAAACTTCGAAACCCCATAACTTTTTTTCCCGAATGAATTTTCAAAAAGTTTAAAAAGCAACTTGGCCTAATTTTTCGTCCACTATCCATTGGTGCAAAATATTTACACATCACATTGAAAAATCCCCATTTCCAAAATCCAAGGCCCCAAAACGCTTCAAAATACCACCCCAATCAAATCAAATCTAGACTTAATCCCAAAATAACCCCCAAGAAGAAAAAAACCAGAAATTGACAAAGCCAAGGTACAAAGATGTAGAAAAAAAGGAGGGTCCCCACCTCTGGTGGGGTGTGTGTGAAAAGTGCACAACAAATGGTGACTCCGTTGGGAAAATGCTTCAGAGCATTTCAATGACAAACTGGAATCAAGAACCCAGAATCTATGGTTTTGATCCTCACATCAAGTCAACCAAAAAACTAAAGTTTCAAAATCAATGGACAAGCTAGCCTTTCCTATGTTGTAAATCCAAGTGTGTGCAAGTGTATAAATTTTTGTCCTTAAGTTGTTGCAAGAAACCAAGTTTAGTCATGTCAAGCTGCATAAAGATTCTAACTTCAAAAGCAACTTGGATAGAGCCTCGTTGCCAATCAGGCGTCCATAGCCCCGATGAGGTTATCACTGTGATTCTCCCAAACATAGCTATACTGCTAGCCAGGCGTTCATAGCCCCGGTAGAGATATTTGGATTCCCCTAAAAGGTTGAACTCACTTTCTTTGGATATTCAATATTTTCTTTTTCTTTTTTTTCTTTTTTTTTTAATTCTTTTCATTCTTTCATTTCAACCTATAAGCAATGAATCTAACACTCAGGGCTGAGAATCACAGTGGCACTGAAGTAGAAATATAAGGATTTTCACTTAACAAGACCTCGCAAAGATTCTATGGCAACCTCAGGATTCTTAAGATGTGTGTAAAATGTAAGATTTGAGCACATTCAGGAGCTAATTCAATCCAATGACTTGTCCACTTTAAATATTTAGCACATGTGACACTAAATAGAAGATTTCCACCAACATATCCTGGAAGGATGATTAGAGTTTGTAAAAGGAATACCAAAAACAGTCCCAAATAAAATAATTGTTGTCGTGCAAATAAGACACTCCCAACAAAAAATAGGGGAAACCAAGCTGCAGAAGCAAAGCAGACAACCAAACCAAAATCAAAAGTAGCAAAAAATCCAGCCAAAGGCAAAGCAAAGCAATCTAAACTAAAGCCATCTATCCTAAAGAAAACCCAAAAAATAGACTTAAAGCGAAAGAACAGCAGGGCAAGTTGCATTTATTCAAATCAACATTATGTACAAAGTGACTCAAAATGACTGATGATCAGACAAGATGAGTTGAGACCCACACCTGTTTTTCTTTTCAGGACATGGACAAGCAATAAGGTGATAGTAACAGTCCTCAAGAATGTAAATTCATCCTTATATTCAGTAAAATAAACCTCAAAAATGCAACATTCAAACCCAAAATTCTCAACAGGAATAATCAGCAATTGAGGTAACTCTTTGAAACCATGATAAATCCATACACACATTGTCTTCCCTAAACCTCCATAATCAAAATGATAAACTTCAGAAGTTTCAGCAAGGAAAGAAACAACCTGGTGTTGCGCCTATTCAGACTTAATGCTAAATTTATTGTCCTCCAATCGTGCAAAGTTAACATCCATGAGGTCAGGAGGTCTCAAATGATGATGTAGTATTCCTCTTGCATTTGAAACATGCACAACAAAATCAGAGTCATCAACGACCAATTCAGGGTGTAAATTAGATTGAACAAATTCAAAATTAACATCATGGAACTTTTCACCTGTTTGAGTATCTTCATGAGGAATTAGTGATGAAACAGCATAAGCTTTGTCATGCACGACAAGTTTCTCAACAATATTTTCATCAAGAGGCATGACAGACTGATCCTCAAGCAAATTTTCCCCTACAACCATGTGCTCAATTTTAATTGTAATATTACTGTTTTCAACGTCATTCAGTTTTCCCTGTGCATCAAAATGAGCCATATTAGCTATCCAATCATTAATGCATAAAATCTGTGAATTTCCAATATTCAGTTCATCAATAGATAGAGAGAGAACATAATTAGATGAATAAGAAGACTCCCTGAATTCTATTGTTGGCACAAGTTCAGGCTTGTAACTGTAACCCTCAGGAACATCAGCCCCTTTATCAGCAACATTAGTTCCTTCAATTTGCTTCATGGGACATTCATTTATAATATGTTGAGGCTCCTCAATTGAAAGCTCAACCTCCTCTAGGGCTACCTCAGTGTTTACTGCTATGCCTATCTCAGATCCAATGCCAGTTGACTCTTCTACCGGGCATTCTTCGGTAGCTTGTTGAAATTCTTCTATTAGAGACTCATTCTTTGTAGTTTGAAGTGCATCCTTTGAATGATCTGACAACCAGACTTGCTCTTCCACCTCTAGTGGACCATTGCCATTCTCCTCATCACTTTCAAAAGATTGAACTATAGATTCTTCATTGTATGGATACTCTGTTTTAGCACTTTTGTCTTGTTTTCCTTCTGGTCCATTCTCTTCACCCCTTGGAAATGGTGCATGATCCACCACCAAGACTGACACGTCATAAGGATTAGCCGGTACTATATCATGTCCACTCAAATTTATGTTGGTATGCTAGATCTCTTGTTGGAAAATAGACGCAGCAATCTAAAATTCTTGACAATCTAATACAGAGTGTTGATTGGTGTTATGAAGCCTACACCATCTAGATAGAGCTGCTTCTGCTAGATATACACTAGCTACAGGATTTTCTTGATTGTTTGGATGCTCCAAAGATGTTAGGACTCCTTCATTGTCAGGCCTTATATCCCAAGTCCTATTTTGGCGTGGTAGCTGCCTTCTATCAAATGTTGGGCCTGAGGGTTGATCTTTAAAATATTGTCCCCTATCGAGATTATGCCCCTAATCTTGATCATAATTGAACCGATTTCCCCTTTGGATGACCTGAGGTTGGTTGTTTTGGTTCCTTAGGTAGGTGACTTCGGTGGCCAACTTCTTTACTAGCTTTGTGAGTTCATCCAACCTCCCCTTATCTGCATTGTATGATGGAGGAACAACACTAGCTGAATCTTGCATATAAACAGAATGGAACCCATGGTTCGAGGATTGGTTAAATATCTCAAAGCTCTGCAAGTAACTGGGTACATTAGCTTGCTAGTGAGAGGATGCAGGTTGATTCATATTTGGATAGTAATTTGGCATGGGTGGGGCTTGATTCAAGGGTTGACTTGGGTGTGAAACAAAAGGCAGTTGAGGAGTTGAACCCAACATAACCGTTTGACCAGCTAATGGCACGGGTCCAGACAAGTGTTGTCTCAAATCTGTGCTCACTTTAATAGCCACATCATAAGCTTCAAGCGGGTTGTCAGGAGGGTTTGCTCTCCACTTCACAAAGGTAGATGTCAAACTATCCAAAGCCTCATAATAAACCTCCCTAGCAGAGGCATCATCCACAGCATAAGGGGGTTGCAGCCTAGCATAAGCCCTATGGAACCCATTATAGAAAGCCCCTATTGGTTCATTTGCCTCCCTCTTTACTTTAGTAAACTGTAGATAAAGCCCATTGGAATTGATTGGGACCCCAAATCTCTGTAAAAATGCAGTCTCCCCTGAAGCCAAGCAGTGATAGACCTAGTAGGAAGATGGTTATACCAATAGAATGCCTCATCTCCTAGAGAATAGGGGAAAAGTCTGCAGGCAACATCCTCATGATTAATTCCCCTATCCTGGAGGGTAATTTTAAAAATCCTAACGTGCTCTTCAACAGTCCTTTTGGGATCATTTATGTGAAACCTAGAGCAAAAATACTCAAGGTTCTTTGGCATAGCATTGTAGTTGTTGAAGAATAGAGGGGACGGGTTATTTTCCAGGAAAGCCATTGGTGGAGGTGGGAGCAGTAATGGCTAGTTGAGGTTGCAGAATAGGAATGCCCTTGGAATCATATGAGAATGAGGATGAAGATGATGGGAATGATGGGATTGGCTGGGTGGATGATGATTCTCCCCTTCTTCTGGCCCTTCTTGACCTAGTAGGGGCTTGCAATTCTTTGTAATTCTTCCTCTCCTAGAGTAGATCTGGTTCTTCTTCTGAACCTCTCAGGAGAAATGATAGACAAAAATCGATCCATCTTGCGTGTTCAAGCCCTTCTAGCACCAATCTGTTGATGGTGTTTTCTACACAACAACAACTCAGACAGAATATGCTATCCTATCTCTCTTAAAAGGTAAATCTCTATGGGAAAAGAGATAACCCCAAGGTCTCTAATGCCAGGTCTTAACAATGCAGTGAAACAACTCAGAGATAATGTGAAAATGTTGGTAATCACAAGGGGCCTTACAAACAGATACCGGATCTTCAAACTTATCAGATTTTGCAATATATTGATACTCAGATTCTTAAATCTAACCCAGATAATAAAAGAAATAGCAAAAGATAAGAATTTAAAAGAGATCCTAAGATTAAAATTACTCCTAAAATCAATCACAACAATGATGAATGCTGCAAATGGACAAATCTCCAATAAAGCCAATTTCTGCTTAATCAAGGGCAAGCCTGCAACTCCACAAAAATGGTGTAATCTTCTAAGGAAAATGAAGATTTTCAGACTATGAACATTCATCCACATACCCAGTAAATGGCGCAATGTAAACAAGCATCCATAGTTGAACTTAACACAAAATAAGGCCCAGACTAACTTTACACAACAACTTACAATCAACAAATTGCTAAAAGTATCGACCGTAGATCGATCAACATCATTAGCATTTCACCATTATCATGAAAGAACTGAAAACTAACATCTAACACTGAGAATCAAGAACAAGAAACCATAAACTTTTGAAACATAACACAATGTTTGCCAAATCAACAACCCGTTTGCATTATCTTCTCCAGCATTACATAACAATTTCCAGTCTCTCTCCTCTCCTACAACTATTGACTTGCAGAATCTAACTTCTAACTTAGCCAATTCTGGCTTTTTAGCCTCTAACTAGATGTTCTCTAACCTTTTCTGTCTTTTACAAATGAGAAGGCACAACCCTTTTATAGATATTAAATTTTTAAATCAAGGGCCAGGATTAAATTCAATCCAATGGATGCAATTAATCCTCGAGAAACCCTGAGAATTTACATTAGGGTTTAAAAAATATGGTACATCATTATCCAATAGCATAAAGGCAGTTACATCCAGAAATCAACAATCTGTCACCTCGATTTTAATAAAAAATTATGATTGGAGAGTGAAAACAGCATCACACGTCACTCCATGTTTGAAACATATATTCCAGTTGTAGACAGGTTGTGGCACAAATTCTTATGCAGGTGCATTTTAAATATTTTATAGATTTTCCTCCTTGCACGAATCCATATGCAAGTCCTCCTTTTTTATTAAATCCTGAAAAATAGATATAATCATTAATAGCTCACATGTGAAAATCCAACCACAAAATATTAAAATTAAGCATAATTAAACCCTTGGAAATTTCAACTCCGTCATAAAATTTCGGAAATTCAACCCTTTCAGAGTTCAGGAAAATCATGACAGGAAGTTCGAAAAAATCCGCCAAGAAGGGAAAATCCTGAAAAATGGCTAGAAATCTGGAAAAATCCGGACAGGGTGGATAATCCTGGATTTGACCAAAAAAAAAAAATCCGGAAAAATCCAGACAAGCGGAAAATCTCGAAAAATGACAAAAATTCGCCAAAATTCGGACTGGGTGGAAAATCCCGAAAAATGACAAAAATTCGCCAAAATCCGGACAGGGTGGAAAATCCCGAAAAATGAAAAAAAAATCGCCAAAGTCCGAACGGGGTGGAAAATCCCGGATTTGACTAGAAATCCAGAAAACTTAATAACCTTTTTTCGTAAAAAGCCCTGATCCATTGGTGCAAAAATATACACATCAAATTGAAAAATCCAGGCCCCAAAACGCTTCAAAATACCTCCCCAATCAAATCAAATCCAGACTTAATCCCAAAATAACCCCCAAGAAGAAAAAAACCAGAAATTGACAAAGCTAAGGTACAAAGATGTAGAAGAAAAGGAGGGTCCCCGCCTCTGGTAGGGCGTGTGTGTGAAAAGTGCACAACAGTTAGTATTGTGTATGTGTTTTATGGACTAATCCTTTGTAGCCTGAGAATATATTTTAGCCTACAATAGCTACAAAATGCAACCCATAGCCGAAGGAGTTCCTAGACAAGGAAACAGGGAATGTTCCTGAATACTTTAAACATAATAACTACAACATGGAGACACCTGATGAAGAAAATTGTGCATCATAATGACAACAATCATGGAATTAAAGAAGGAGAACCCATTTATCATTATGATTCCATCATAACTAATCATATGTTCCCCGTTTTAGTTTTGTTATTACAAAGTTCTAATCCTATTTGGATTCTTATTTATTTTCAGTTGCAGTTAGGATAGTTGAATCTTAATTACGCTTTGATATCTAGGAGAGTTGTGATTAATGATTTTTGTTTAGATTTGTGTTCTAAATAAACTCCCTCATGCATGTATATAGCCGATGGTTGAGTCTTTAGATATGGAGTTGATTAATCTTTCAATTGTGGATTTGGTTATCAAACACTTTTCAATTTTTAGTTGTTATTACATAAACATGTTGATTGTTCAAACATGGTTTTTCTGAATACAATCTTTGAGAAAGATTTCATGTGATATTGTGGAGTGTGCAATGAATGATCGAGTTTTTATGGTTGAGGTGAATCTAAGAATTTATATTTGGTTTAGTTTAGTGGAGACAACCACCTGAGCAAGGGCCACTTAGGTACTACCCTTCACTACATTTATAGTTTTTTATTTTTGTTAGTAGTTACTTTATTATTGCAATATCAGTTAAAATAGATTCTCATATCAAGTTATCCATAATTACTATTCATGTTTATGATTGCATTCATCTAACTTAGAGTACTCTATAGTGTAGGATAGGTTAATTTCATAGTTTCTAGTTAGTTTCAATATTTTATCTATTAATAGTAGTTTAGTCATAGACTATGTTGTAGGTACTCGTAGCCAAAGCACCTTCTTCACTTCTTTTATTATCATGCATTTTTATGATTTACAACAAGTATAATACCTTCAATAGGATAATTTAGGTAACTAAGAGTCCTTAGATGCACATACAGTTCCAACACCATCACAAGCTTACTAGCCTTGGTCGATAATCTAATGAAATTCTTTCCAATGTCAAGTGGACTATTCAACTAGGTTTTCCCCTGAATTGTGTAATTGCCACCAAGTTTATTATGCATTAGAATAGACTCTATAATTGCATTCAATCAAAAGATTCATAGCCCAATTAGCGGATAAATTTCATCCTTTTACACACTTTATCCATAAGGATATAACCTTCAAATGGGATGAAAAATGTGAACAAGCTTTTCAGTAGGTCAAAGACTATTTGGGAACTCCTCAAATTTTGATGCCTCCTGTATAGGATAAAGTTATGATCTTGTATGTATCGGTGACATCAATAGATTTAGGAGCTTTTCTAGCACATCTTGATGATAATAACAGAGAAAGAGTAGTGTACTAAATCTGGCGTACCTTGGTTGGTTATGAACTTAACTATACACCTATTGAAAGAGAATTTTTAGCAATTGTCTTCACATACCAGAAGCTTAGACATTACATACTGAACCGATAAATAAAGCTGATATCCAAAGTTGATCCCTTGAAATATCTATTGGAAAAAGTAGCTCTCATAAGAAGAATGGCAAATCGGGTTATGATACTTAGTGAATTCAACATAGAAAATGTTGACAAAAAAGAAATCAAAGGACAAATAATAGCAAACTAATTAGTTGAAGAACATATAGAAGATCATCAATCATTGATATTAGTCTTTTTTGATGAGGGTATCCTTGTAACAACTTGGGTAAACTATTGGACACTATACTTTGATAGATCTCATACTCAACATGGATTGGGGGGTGATATCTTTTTTCTCACACCTCAAGGAGATAGTATACCCAAAGCATGCATAATTGCCTTTCCTTGCACAAACAATATAGTTGAATATGAAGCACTAATCACTAGGCTTAAAGTATCCATTGAATGGAAAATAAAAAAGCTACAGGTTTATGGAGATTCACAATTGGTCATCAGATAAGTGAATGATGAATACTAGACAAATGGCAATAAGACGATGCCTTATAAGAGAATGATGGATAGTTTTAAGTAGTGATTTCTAGTCATCTTCTTTAAATAGGTCTCGAGAGTCAACAATAGAGTTGTTGATGCCATGGAAACCATTGGTTCACTTCTTGAAATACCTCAAAAAATTCCTAGTTTTAAATTCCTCATGGAACAATTGTTTATACCAACATTGGATATCTCAGAATTCGAACTTATGTGTGATGTTGTTGGTCTTGATTCACCTTGGTACCAAGACACCTATGCCTTTATCCAACATGGAATCATGCCACCTCACCTTACAAGTAACCAAAAGAAAACTTTTATCTGCTAAACTACACACTTTACTATCCTGAAAGATACTTTATACCATTGAAGTCTTGATGGAACATTATTTCAATGTATCAATGCGGAAGAAGCTTGAACTACCTTACAAAAGGTACACAAAGGTGTATGTGGGTCTCACTCTAGCAGGCCTAATATAGTAAATAAGTTTCTAAGAACTTGGTACTAATGGCCATGAATGGAACACAAAGCTATGCACTATGCAAAGAAGTGCCTTCAGTGTCAGCAACACAATGATCTTGTTCATGCACCTGCACAAGAGCTACATCCAATCACTACACCTTGACCCTTCTCACAATGGGGACTCAACCTTATAGGAAAAATATCCCCTAATTCATCCAATGAACATAAGTTTATCGTAACTTCCATAGAGTATTTTACAATGTGGATAGAAGCTATACCCCTAACCTACATCACTGGAAAGCAAATAGTGAAGTTTATCCTTAACTATTTGATTTTTCATTATTGTATACCTTAAACTATCATTACAAAAAATGTAACTCTATTTAAAATCCAAGAATTATGTGAGATTTGTACTAGATTCTCCATACAACATCACTTATCTACCCTATACTACCCCAGGGAAATGTTCAGGTGGAAGTGTCTGATAAAATAATTCTCAATATCCTTAAGAAGACTATTAATGGCGTTGGTCATGATTGGAACCTTTAGTTGAGCCCTACTTTGTGGAACTATAGAACTAGCATCTATACACCCATAGGTGTGCAGCCCTTTTCACTTGTATATGGATCTAAAGCCACCTTTCCTATAGAGGTTGAGATTCCATCCCTAAGGGTATCCTTGAAAGATCTTTTCAACAATGAAGAATATTGAGTATCTAGACTCCAAGAACTTGAACTGCTAGATGAAAGATGTGTGAGTGCTCTAAACCATCTCCAAGTATATTAGAACTACCTCAAACGAAGTTATAACAAGAGAACAAGAACAAAAAAATTTAGGTTAACCAGGATGGGAAAGGAAAATTTGAGCCAAACTAACTAGGTCCTTTTGTCATCACAACAAGTTATGACTTTGGTTCTTATTAGTTGGCTACTCCAGAAGGTGAACCCCTAGCAGAACCACTCAACAATCAACCATCAACAATAGAGTTGTTGATGCCATGGAAACCATTGGTTCACTTCTTGAAATACCTCAAAAAATTCCTAGTTTTAAATTCCTCATGGAACAATTGTTTATACCAACATTGGATATCTCAGAATTCGAACTTATGTGTGATGTTGTTGGTCTTGATTCACCTTGGTACCAAGACACCTATGCCTTTATCCAACATGGAATCATGCCACCTCACCTTACAAGTAACCAAAAGAAAACTTTTATCTGCTAAACTACACACTTTACTATCCTGAAAGATACTTTATACCATTGAAGTCTTGATGGAACATTATTTCAATGTATCAATGCGGAAGAAGCTTGAACTACCTTACAAAAGGTACACAAAGGTGTATGTGGGTCTCACTCTAGCAGGCCTAATATAGTAAATAAGTTTCTAAGAACTTGGTACTAATGGCCATGAATGGAACACAAAGCTATGCACTATGCAAAGAAGTGCCTTCAGTGTCAGCAACACAATGATCTTGTTCATGCACCTGCACAAGAGCTACATCCAATCACTACACCTTGACCCTTCTCACAATGGGGACTCAACCTTATAGGAAAAATATCCCCTAATTCATCCAATGAACATAAGTTTATCGTAACTTCCATAGAGTATTTTACAATGTGGATAGAAGCTATACCCCTAACCTACATCACTGGAAAGCAAATAGTGAAGTTTATCCTTAACTATTTGATTTTTCATTATTGTATACCTTAAACTATCATTACAAAAAATGTAACTCTATTTAAAATCCAAGAATTATGTGAGATTTGTACTAGATTCTCCATACAACATCACTTATCTACCCTATACTACCCCAGGGAAATGTTCAGGTGGAAGTGTCTGATAAAATAATTCTCAATATCCTTAAGAAGACTATTAATGGCGTTGGTCATGATTGGAACCTTTAGTTGAGCCCTACTTTGTGGAACTATAGAACTAGCATCTATACACCCATAGGTGTGCAGCCCTTTTCACTTGTATATGGATCTAAAGCCACCTTTCCTATAGAGGTTGAGATTCCATCCCTAAGGGTATCCTTGAAAGATCTTTTCAACAATGAAGAATATTGAGTATCTAGACTCCAAGAACTTGAACTGCTAGATGAAAGATGTGTGAGTGCTCTAAACCATCTCCAAGTATATTAGAACTACCTCAAACGAAGTTATAACAAGAGAACAAGAACAAAAAAATTTAGGTTAACCAGGATGGGAAAGGAAAATTTGAGCCAAACTAACTAGGTCCTTTTGTCATCACAACAAGTTATGACTTTGGTTCTTATTAGTTGGCTACTCCAGAAGGTGAACCCCTAGCAGAACCACTCAACAACAACCATCTCAAAAATTTCTATACCTAACACATCAAAATATCCTAAGCAGAAAAGCAAAAAATATCAAAAAATAAAAAATCAAGGAAAATAGTAAAGAGAAATAAATTGTCCTTTAAAGTGAAAACCACCTCGTGACACTTCTAGGATAAGTATCATAGTGAAAACATAGTAACTAGGTGCTATGTTAGAATAAGATCTACACTATCATCTATCTGAAGTTACCATCCTATTATTGTATCTGTTTCATTACAATCCATTGTATCATAAATGTGCACCCAACCATGGCTCGATAACTAGCTAAGAGTTGAACCTTGCTGCACTATCTTCTACCCACTTTTTCCCACCTATCAATAAATCCTGTTCCAAATTGGGGGAAACCTCCTGAAACTGGTAGACAAATTAGATCCTTGTTTATCCCATCATTCGCACAAACTATCAAAATCGAAAAATATCTATAAAAACTATCAAAAGTCAAAAACATTAAAAAACTCAAAATCCAAAAAAATCATAAAACTCTCAAAATCCAAAAAAATAGTCATGAAAATTCAGAAAAGCCAAAAATAGTGTCAAACATGGTCAGTTGAACTATGTTGTCTCTACGCTTACGTAGGCAAGGCTATCATGGATGAGCCACATAGTCATTAGTTCTATCCTTTAGGGTTCATCAAAATCACATCTTTATCTTAGTCCAAAGTGTCATATACAAAAACAATGTTGGTCATCTTCGTACGAGTCACTTTGAGTCCAATAAATCAAACTATGTTGTCTCTATGTGTATAACGTAGGGAAGGCCATCATTGATGAGCCTTGAGGCACTAGGTCAGCCCCCTTAGGTCCCCCTCTTGGTCTCTAAATCTCTCAAAACACCAAGAAATCTAAATATCGTAAAAAGATCAATAACAACCTCAAATAACCTAAAAAGTATAAAAAACATTCAAAAAACCTCAAAAATCCAATCTCCATCATCTCCTATCTATAATAAACTCTCCAACCATAATAAATAAAATCATCACCTTCACCCTTTAACAAAGCAAACAATAATCAAAGCAAACATCAAAATCCAAAACTTCCAACAAAACATCATAAAGACTTGATTATTATCAGACTGAAACAATGCCTAAGTGTTAACTTACCCGCCTTTTTGAAAATCATCATAGACATGTGTCTTAAATGGATAAATTATTCCTACAATAGACATTATTGAGGGATAACATATTGAAACATCAAAACATTTATGGCAAGTGATACAATAGTATTGTTTATCTTTTGCAATCTTATCTTTGATTTATCATATTATCTCATTCCCAAGATCTCTCAAGGATGTCCATAAGGATTTAGAGAAGAAGAATGGGGCATTGATCATCGATTTTGTGTGCTCTGTTTGTTGGATATTTTTGCAATACTACCATGGAGAATACTTGCCTTGTGTATGTGTGGAAACCGTTTTGGGAAAATTGTTGATTGTTGCATGTTAGGTTCCCCATACCTCTTTATGCACTAGTCTAAAATGTTTTGAACTTCTAAAATACACTCTAGCAAGGTTTTCGTATGTCTAGTATGAGCAAGAATACTCCTTTTTTGTGGAGTCAAAGTTCATTGCAATAGATTCAAATTCTCCTTGGTCATTAATACCTTGTGCATCGTGTCTATTTGCTACATTAATAAGGATTTCTATACTTAGTCTCTTAGTCTCCATGAAGCAAAAGAAAACTCATTATGTTTAAACATATCATCAATCATCCAATTTCTTCTATCTTCTAATCCCACTAACATTTCTTCTAACTAACATCTTCATCCTACATCACAACATCATTAGTACCGCATGCATCATGCATCCACAACCTCATCAGTGCATATCATATCTATCATATCATAGGAAATCATACATACTACAATATCATCCATTGCATACATGCATTGTCATATATCATCTACATTATGCATATCATATTAAAACATCATAAAATACAAAGAAATACATGCACCATCATAACATCCTCATCACATAGCATATCATAAATCCATCCATCATCATAAACATAATGTACATCATAAAAAACTCATAAACACATCATATGTCGCATCACAAAATGGAAATGTCAGTACAATGTCATCATCAAAAAATATGTGTGATATAATATCATCTGAATCAAAATATACATATATATGAGGCTCTAATGGCTGGAAAATGTATATACAAAAATAGTGTCTACATCAAGTCCATATCAAAGCAATGAAATGACATCAAGAATATCAACCTTGCTACTCCCCGCCTTAAGGAGGAGACCTCTGATCATGTTGCCCATGCCTTGATGACATATGGGTATGATGAGAAGACTTGTGCACCGATCCCTCGACTGATCTACTCAATTCTCTAATTGTAGCTATGCTCGCAGCCCCAAACCTAGGTTGTATATGGGCCTTAGGAACCCGTGCCTAATATAGCGTCCTATAATAAGTAACCTTGACTATGAATAGGTCACGCTCCTACTGGTACTGAGCTCTGAGGATAGAGTCTATTTGTAGCTACATCCTAAGACTCCTCTCAGTATCCCTCTCCTAGCATAGGGCATCTCTCTTAGACCTAGCTTGGTCCCTTTCAGTAGTCAAAATAAATATTTGTGCATCTCCAGCTTGCATCCAGGTGATCTCTACATCTCTCTCTCCTACTCGAGCATCTCACACCTAAATAGCTTGGTCTTTCTCTACACGAGCTTGATCTCTCTATGTTATAGCCTATACTAGTCTAGTAGCCATATCTGCTTATGGAGTAGGAGGTGCATGTGCCTATACTCTCTGCAAGTGACCCAAGCCCTATCCCTGACCATCCCCCTAATCCTAGGGCACTTTCCCATCATGTTATCCATCACCTTGGCCATCCCCTTGATCTTAATCCTAAGCTCTCTACTGCTGCTCATGAGTGATCCTCAATATCTAATGATCCTCTTGACGCCCGACTGCTCCACCCCTCCTCCTCTGGCCAATCACTAGGCCTCTTGCTCCTAAACCTCCAAGTGGAATGGTGAATCTCAATGGTCATCTTCGGGCCCACCATGTATCAAACTCCCCAATCATACCAGGATCGTATGGTCTGACTGCCCATCCCCAACCAAGTGGTGCTAGTGCTAAAAAATCTACAACTTCCCTCTAAGAATTTGCACAAGGTCCCCATGCATTGACCGCTCTGTACATCCAAGCATATCGAGCATTATAATCATCTCCTGGCCTCGTCTATCTCTCCCTGAACTGATGGAGGAATCTATTTGAAAGATACCACTCTAAAATAATGTCTACTCTACCAATCAAATATTTGGTTTGTCAGAAATAAACAAGCTACTTGTGGTCATCTGACCAAGCCTCATAATCCAAATATGCACACCATATAAACTCTATCATATCGTCGAGAATAACCCTCCAGTATGATAGTCTCTTAGGCTGTGTGTAGTGGAGATAGTTAGAATACTTGTATGAATTGGGATCATTTGCATCCCTTTGATCTATACCCTCTAGTCTAGTGACAACAATCCAATCCCATGCCCAAACATGGAGTAAGGTAACACCTACTGATATGCTACTGTTACCATGATAAACTACTTTGTGCATATCACAATATAGATGTGCCAAAACATAGGGTACCCATGCATAGTCAGTCTTGTGCTCCATACTCATCTCAATAACAATGCCTCAACCAACTAGAAATCTCCAAGATCTCCTATTTGGCATCAACGATCCAATAATCAATCCTACTAGGACTATGACCATGTCATCTGTATCATAAAGGAATGGAGAATGGAGTCAAATCAATCTCTGAGTCTATGACTATCAACTAATGAGCACCCAGTAGCCTTTGCATCACCAGTGTACCTCTCCTAACATCATAGGTAACCAACTCATCGTGAATTGAGATACGCAAGATCCTCCAAACGTCCTCAAGCATGATGGTGCACTCCCTTGTAGGAAGGTGGAATGTAGTGGTATCGGACCTCTAGCGCTCTATCAATGTAGTCATCATAGCTCTATGTGCTTGAATCTCAGGCATGTATGTAAAGTATCTTAATCCCATGAAATCTAGGAAATCTCTCTAGCTCCTAAAACCCAACTATCCTATCCAAGATCCTAGGTTTGTGCTCTCTGGAATATAAAGGATGAAGAATGACCTTCAAACATTCAACCCATAATGTCAAAATTTTGTTAAAAATCAAGTTAGGAACCTAAATCTATAGTTAAACTAGCTAAATCATGCATTTTCAACAATAGCGAACATCTTCTGAAATGGCTACAGTTGGTTTTTACAACAACGAGCCTACTTCTTTACAATAGCAAGCCTATTTTACCTACAACAATGATCTTATTTCACAATAGTGACCATATCCTATCAATTCAAACCGTGCGATCAAGTTTCACAAAAGTGAACTTTCAATAGTGATCATGTTTAACAAAATCGGTCATGTTTTACAATAGCACTAGGCTTTTACACTAGTGAGCTTCCTAAAAACTAAGATAGTGATAATATCGCATCAATAGCAGCTATTTCCTAAACCTATTGCTATTGTCTAATCTAACTTTGAGCATTAATTATGCAAACAAGATAAGTCAAAAGTGAAAGTTAGAAGTTTACATACTATAAACCTTGCACCAGTTGATCACTGGTAGTGTCTAATTATGTTTGTTCAGTGTGGTGTGCTCAGAACTCTTGCCATCGTCAATGCACGTTTGTAACTGAAAATCTCCAGAGAATAAAATCACCTAAAGTTGAATGTTAAAATGAAGGGTGAATGAACCCTGATTTCCTATTTAACCCCCCAAACCCTAGGTTTTTACCCTCCCCGCCCTCCTAGGTCATATTTGGAGAACCTTAGATCATCTTGAGCTTTAACCGTGACCCCTAGAGCCTAATTTTTTGTCCTCTACACATCAAAACTAATCCTGAACCTTGTCACAAGCTTGGCCTAAAAAGTAATTTTCTTGACCGACCTCTTAAGGGGGTAGCCTAGCGTCTTATCATCCTTTTGTTGAACATTAGGGCATAGTGGGGCATATTAATTTTTTTTTCAATCTTGATCTAAGCATCAAATTCTTTGAAACAATGCAACAAGTACATTGTGTCAAAGAGGGGCAAAATGTAGATATGTGAAATTGCCTAGTGCATATCGCACATCTCGAAACTACATTTTTCCATTATTGGCATCATTAAATCCCTTTTAATATCAATCCTATCATTTAACCCTATTTTCCTCTATTAATTAAATAATCTTGAATTTTTTAATTAATTCACTATTTTATTACTAATTTAACCTCATTCCTCCTAATTAATTAAATAGACATTAATTATTTAATTATGTCACTAACCTAACATATTCTTCTATTTTAATTAAATAGTTATCAATTAATTATTTAATTAATTATCAAACCCCCTTCTAATATTAAATAATTATCTTTAATTAGTTAATTATCCTAATTCCCTTTGAAATATCTTAACTTAACTTATCTGAAACATCATCCATTAATAAATAAACATTTATTTATTAATCAATCTTATCTTTGCACATTCCTCAATTAATTAATTACTTTAATTAATTATCTTATCATGGAAAAAGCAAACTCATCTTCCATCTCAATCTTATCTTGCACGTTCCTCCAATAATTAATTAATTATATCATGCATTATTCCCTTAAATTTTAACTGAAACTCTTTTTTAGTCAATTAATATTGATTGACCACTCCTTTGATCAATCAATTGACTTAATACTTCAATCAATATCCCATGCAACCTGTTAACTGGAACCCTGCAACCAGTTGTAGTCAGTTAACTGGGCAATCAATTCCTCTCATTAATTCTTAGCCTTTGATCTCAAATCAACACCTCTTAATCTAGACCGTCGATCTAATTTTCAAAAATCTATAAAATAACCCTCCATCCTTCACATTCATTACCTAGAATTTTCATAGCAAAGTCATGTTCATTTGATTCTTGAGCAATTGATAATTTATTATAGCATCTAGGTCATCACGTATTAAATCTTTTGCAAAATATCATGAAGGCTTTGAGTTGAAGCAATCTGACATACATTTCAACTAAAGTTACTCAACAATGGGGTTGGTAAAGTTGTTTCATTCTTTTGAATACATTTGTTTTGATTGATCTAATCCTTGTTTGAATTCATTTTTCTGAGCAATCTTGATCTCATTGGTAAGTGGGTTCTATCCTTTGTTTTTGGATTCTTTGCTTGAATTCAATTGTTGTTACTGATCCAATATTTTCCCCTTACAAACACTTACAAAAATGGTTTATTAAAACAAAGACCAAATCTAGGGACACTCCTCTACATACTTCCACATGATCAATAATACCTTATCTGCATAGCACAATATAGTTCACTATAAATCTCCAAATTCTTATATACTCTCAATGAGAGAGAACCTCTTTAAATATAGGGAAAAGGTGGAAAATAATTGAAGGGGTATTAGTCACACCTATTCAAAGCAACCATTAATAAATAATAAATAATCTAATAATATTAGACTATAATTATTTTAAATGGGATATGCTTAATAAAGCACATAATATATGAGGTTTTATAATCTTATATTAGAAAAATACATAAATTTCATAAGGGTATGACCCCTAATAACATTATGTTCTAAGGGTATGACCCCTATCAACATTATGTTCTAACAAAAACTCTAAAATCTTAAAATGGAGGGAAATGGAAAATGAGGACTTAGAAGGAATGACATAAGTGGAAGGGAAACTCTAAAATGGCATGTCAAGATGGGAAACTGAAATCCCAAAACTAAGGAATATGGAAAAGGTGACTTGAGAGGGAATGACATGCCAAGAAATAAAAATTTGAAGTGGCATGTTAAGATGAGAAATTATGAAATACCAACCAAGTCCAGAGAATAACCAAAATATCCTCACACTTAGGAAATTTAAAAACCTAGGTTCATGAAAAAATAACAAAGGCTTGGGGGAGTACACAAACCCAAAAAACCTAGAAAGATCTAATAAAACCCCCAAAGAATCTAGGGAAACCCAAAAACCCTAGAGAAATCAAGGAAAAGGAAAAGGTTCAAAATGTTCCAGGGTTTAGGATTCAATAGGGTCTACCAAGAAGGCCAAGGCAACGAAGAGGACATAAGACCTATAATTTTTTTACCATTGGGGAAGGTGTCAATAGGAGGAGTCTAAATAGGTTGAGGCATAAGGTTTTTATGACTAAAACTATGTATAAGAATCATTATGGAAGGAGTTGGAAAAGGTTGAATAATAGGAGAAATGAGGGAAGAATGAGCATGTGCCATATAAATTGAGGGGCACAAGTAAACATGGAAGGTGATCCAAAACTTAAGGGAACACTATGAGAAGTATGGATATGACCTAAGGGTTAGACAATGGATGGGAAAATATGACACACCATATTTAGAGCTTGTGTATCATCGACTATTTTCATATGTAGTCTTATGCTTGTTGGTTGAAAATTTTGTACACCTTGTGGATATGCAAAATTGTGATTTCAACCATAGTGTGTGAGTGTGATACTCTCCTAATTTAGGGAAGGCCCCCCCTTTTTACTAACTAACTTAAACTAATATGGGTGGAACAACAGTCTCTCCTCTTATTTCAGGAAAGATTATATTATTTTCTCTTCATAGAAAAGTAATAATAACCTTTAAGAAAACTTTTACAACAGCTTGAAATGAAATTGAGAGAGAGGAAATGAAGTTTCCTGAAAGCACAAAGACTTCCGTCACCTCCTCTGGGACAAGAAAACAATCTCTAAGCACAAAGTCTTGAGAATCTAAAATCCTATCTACCCTTTTAGAATGATAATTTAAGAATAAAATGCAACATATAATAGCGCAAAGTCTATAAGTATAGTGCACTTACAAGTCACTTTATATGGGAATCACCACAAGCACGAAGACTTATAACTCTTCTCAACTCCTAATCATAAATTAAACTAATTCAATCTTTCAAACTTGTAGCACAAAGACTGTAAGAAATTAGACCAAAGCCTTATCACAACAACTCCACAATATCACAAGAACAACTCAGAAAAATGTACCACTATGACATAAGAACATAGTAATAACATGCAGGTAGATTCAACACAAAGTCTGAAATCTCTTATGCTTTCCTTGTATTGCTTTGGAAATTAAGTTTACATACACAAAAACACAAAGTCTTTTTGCTGTAAATATCTATAGAGTTTTCCCTATTGCCAAAAGATAGATATTACAATAGACCCCCTCAAGTATTTATAGGAGAGAAGCCTTGAGAAAAAGGTGGGAGGATCCCAACAAACTTGAGAAATTCTCTCAACCACTAACTAACTGCAACTAACTTATTCAACATTACAAGTCCTATTGTAATTTGACTTGTAATGTAATTACATGTAGTTACAAGTTACAATTTTACTAGTGATACTATCACATGTAATTACATTTTTCCATTTTACATGTAATTTGTCAAAACTAAATTACAAGTACACAATTGAGACTATTTTTAGTGTCTGAAGACATGACTTGAACTACATCATCCTTGATTGGGTCTTCATGTTGTTGTTTGGAAAACATTCTTCCATCTATGTCTTGAAAGCATTTTATGCTCAATCATGTCACTTATTCAACTCCTTGTGTGGCTTCATCATGTTGTTGTTCTTTCTTTGTATCATTCTCCATCCTTTGAATTTTCTTGAAAAATAAGGCCCATGCCTTATATTATTGATTTGGTAGGTCATGTGTGCAAACATGACTAATGGGAATGAGACAAAGGGGCTGCAAAAGTGGGGCCAAAGCTTAATTTCGGGTTTTGGAAGGCTGACTGCAAGTGCAAATGAAAGGTGACTTACTTGCAATGTGGAAAAACATTATTACAAGTAAAATTAAGGAAAATGATAAGACTTGCAATGTGGAAAAATGTATTTACAAGTTTAAAATGCTATGTAAAACCCTATTTCAAGCAAATCGGGTTTTTAAAAGCTCATTGCAAGTTAATTTTTGAAAATCACTTGTAATAGGGCTTTTAAACTCTCATTACAAGTTACTTTTACATGTAAAAGTGAAATTGAGTTTTTAAGAGCTCATTGCAAGTTACTTTTTGACTTAAAAGTGAAATCAAGGTTTTTGGAGCTCATTACAAGTTACTTTTTGACTTAAAAGTGAAATCGGATGTTTTAGAGCTCATTACAAGTTACTTTTCACATAACTTGCAATTTCATCAAAAGACTCTTACAACTTGTAAGTTATTGAAAAAGTCCCTACAACTCACTTGCAAGTCATTCAAAAAGTTCCTACAACTTTCAAGTTATTCAAAAAGTTCCTACAACTTGCAAGTTATTCAAAAAGTTCCTATTACCTGTAAGTTATATAAAAAGTTCCTATAACTCACTTGCAAGTCATTCAAAAAGTTCCTATTACCTGTAAGTTATTGAAAAAGTTCCTATAACTCACTTGCAATAAAGAACTAAAACCCCTACTTGCAGTAATGCTTCAAAAACCCGAAATTGACCCAAAACATAAGAAAAAATGACTCAAAGACAAGGAAAATGAAGTCAGAATGTGATAAAATTTGGAACAAAGATTCAAAATGACCCAAGGAATAATTTCTATTTTTGAAACAAAGATTTTTCACCTCGCAAAGCGTGCCTTGACACAAAAAGATCCCTACTTGCAATGGTGATCAAAAATTCTGAAATTTGACAAAACAAGGGGAAAAACATGTCAAAATGCTCCCAAATTTCGTACAAGGCAAAATAGGAAGGAGACCAATGACTGTACAATTCAATTGGAGAATTTTGGTGCCTCAAAATGTGTGCCATAGAGATTTATGAAGAAATTTTAGGCAAAATTCCATATGGGTTGTCCAATTTTGAGAATTCAAAATTGAGGACAACAATGCTTATCCATATGTCATGTAAGATTTGATGAAGATGTAATAGATTGATAAAAAATGGTTTGGATACCATCCTCATTGAGCCAAACAATGATTGGAAGACATCACCATGAGATTCTTCTTCATGTATTTCTAAGCCATATATTTGCTCATATTGGTCCAATAGAGGGCGATAAAACAATCAATGCAATTAGTCCCTTAATTAATTTATGAGTTGGGATTCAAGACACTAAAATGAATAAATACATGATTAATGAAATTGAAAGAGATTAGAGGGCTTACCTAGAATTTGATGTGATGTTGCCTTTAATCTAAAATCTAGAACTTGATAAGTGATTAGAGATCCAAGATGAAATAAAGTAGAGCTTTTGAGGGATTTAGGCCATGTCATGCCTATGATTAAGTCCTTGGACAACTATGCACTATGCAATCTAGTCCACCATATAATTTATCCTTCAATACTTGCAAAAAATATTTCTTTGATTGTATATCTATGTTTGAGAATAGTGTGGTGCTAAAGAGCACTTTTGAGAGCTTGCTATGTACAAAGGGAAGATCAATTGACTTCTTTAGTGACAGTAAGACCCCTAGGTTGATTCAATAAGATCAAGATAGAGATATAGAGAATGATGGACACTAAATAATTGCGAGTGATGTAACCTAAGAATCACAATGCATATGATTGAATTTGTGAATGTAAGATGCTACTAATGTGATTAATCTTTCAATCATGAATGATAACTTGAGATGATTTCTTTAAATACATCTCTAGACACAATTTGAAACTTTTGGTGCACACACTATCGACTAATGATTATATCACAATAACAAGATTGTTAGTGTTAAAATTGAGAGATCTAAATTTTGAATTAGGACTAGATTGCGCTTGCAATCCATTGTAGGAGATAAGATTATGAGTATGATCCAATCTCAAAAAGAATAAGTCCAAAAATCAAGATTAATTATATTTTTAAATAGAAATTTTTGCATAACATAATATTAGACTTTAGAACTAGGATTAGTGAGTATGCTTAAAAAAATCTAAATTAAATGTTAGAAACATCAATGACATTCACACAAAATAGATAAAGCATAAATATAAAAGAATAAAAAACTAATGACATTAAACTAATAATTTCGATTGATTCATTTTGCTATGGCATCTACATTTGTAAAAGTGACATAATTTATTCCATTAACGATCTTGTTTAATCATAGTAATGGATATTATAGTCCTGTGGTACCTACGTGAAAAAGGAATGTGGGATACAAAATCAAATTCATAAGAATCGGCCACGTGTTGCATGTGATTAAATAGAGAGAGAAGATATAAGATGGGGTGACATCTGAATTATCAGAGGGGAGGCAGTACGAGCAATGGCGGCTTGCAGTTGCGCGGGCAGGTGGGGCGTTGGCAGCGTGGCGGGGCACACGAGTGGGAAGAGATGGTTAAACATCAGAGCGGAAGGGGGAGGAGGAGGGACCAGACTATCAGGGGTGTTGGAGTGGGAGGTGGGAAAGCGGCTGCAGGTGCAGAGGGCTCCAATTGCGCCCAATTTAACCACCATCCGGTCTTTGGACTGGGACCGTGATCGCTTTGATATGTATGATTTCTTCTGTCATATTTCTCAACTTGTATAAATGTCTAGCAGCGCCCTTCCATTCTTATTTTCAGTTATTCCATATCAATTTTCGTGCTTTACCATGAATTATGACTGTCGAATGCTGGAATCTTCCACACGCCCTAATTCATTGATTGTATTTGTTAGTGTAAACCGTGTTTATAGCATTTGGTAGCCTTGTTCGTATGTTTGTATTCGTCTCTTGTGATGTTGCATTGTTGTCTTTAACATATACAGTAGCACCCAACTCAAAGCTTGTGTGGCAGATCAATGTGCAACTGTGTTTAGTGTGTCGTGTGCTGCTCTGTGGATGTGTTACCTCTCGCCAAGCCAGGTGGGTATGGTCGCATTGGCATAGCCATAGATGGATGGATTGATTGTTTTAAATTGTCCTCGAAACTAAAACTGTGTATGGGACCATAAGGATGCGAAGTACAACTTTAGAAGTGAGAAACTACTAAAAGAAGAGACCAGGTAGGTTGATTTTGGGCTCCAATACCCATGCTTGCTCTTTCTTAAGGTTGAGCCTACTACTACTTATTAACACGAGTCACCTTGTTTTATCGTATCTTATTTCTTAAGAGAGAATATGTAAATATATCACCTATATACATTTTAAATAGCTGGCCAGAACATTTTTGTATGTAGTGTATTTCATGATGTAGTGCCACCTTATCTCTGCGACCCCTGAATTATAAAATAGATGCATACTGTTCTACTTTATTCCTTCAGCGTTTCTCACCTTAGTGATGAGAAACGAAACAAAAACGACAAGGTTATAGGAATGGGGTTGGATGAACTTGCGCATAAGAAACGGTTTTTTATATGCATATATAATTCTCATTTTTCCGATTTTTAATGTTATATCTATTGAACATGGTATGGGCACATTAAATCATAAGATATAAATATTGGAAACTGCTGTTTGTAAAAGAAAGAACATGCCTAATTAGAGCTACAAATACGACTGATTGTCTTCTATATCACCATTAGTTAAATTTGAAAAAAAGGTTACAAAAACATGTATATCATAGTATCAACGTGGTTATATAAAACAAAAACTAAATCTCTAAAGACAATTCAAAATATAATTCATATAAGTTTAGTTGGATCTACCTACACTCAATTTCGAAGGTGTTGTTATGCTTGTACTTCCTTGTCCTTCTTAAAAAGTTGTGTCCAATTTGTGGAGCCAAAATGTTCCTTGCATCATCATCAGGCACCTCAATTGGCAAATCAGCATTGTCATTATCCAATGAGTCACCACGGTTCCACATTTTGCAAGTCCTTGACTAAAACTTTGTTGAAGCTCGGGATAAAAGTCAAAGGTTGGATTGAATATAAACAATATCCTCTGCCTTATTACTTCCTAACCTATTATGTCTCACCGAATGGATAATGCATATTCCCTCCATTTTCTTTCATAGATCGAAGCGCTAGAAACCTATGAAACAAAATAAATTTCATTAATTAAGGATTTAATTTAATTTAAAATAATTTAATTTGATGCATAGCTAGGAAAGATTTTGAAAAATGACTTGTGATTTTTTACTTGAGAGAGGGCCCAAAGAATTGTGTTTTTATGCAAGAGTGTGTAAGTGCAATACACCTTTCAAAATTGTAAAAAATTCAAGAAGCTTTAGCCAAAAGCAACATTTGGATGGGCACACTTTCCTTCCACTTTGATAGATTGACTACAGTCCTCTTTTATTTGAGCACAATCTTCTCTATCTAGATTCTAGATAGTACCTATCAATATAGTTTTTCCATTCTAATGCAACCTACTCATATATAATCATGTCTTTTTATGAAACCACCTTTGATTTATTGGAAAAGCAACAACACTAAGAGAACTATAAAGCATCCTACACCTCTGATCACTGGAAGCCCAAACTAACTCCTTTGTTTCTTGATCGAAAGAGGGTGCCCTTGCTGCAATAATAGCTTTAAGATTCTCCTTCATCTGGTCTAAATTCCCAAAGCATCCCAATGCATGGCTCATCACTATCAAAAATATGAGGGACATCTAAAATTGGTTTGCAAAGAAGATAAAGATCTACTCACTGTTAGTTTTATGATCAGAAATACAGTAAACAGAAATTGCAGCACATAAGACAATGAACACCACAAGATACCCTGGGAAAACCCTCCAACTTGAGGGGAAAAACCCAGCAAATATATCGCTTATATATTTAGGAATAAGAGCATAAATCTGCTTACAACTCAGGCCCAACACAAGGCCGAATTTGATACAATGAATAATAGCACCTCTCCTAGATGCGAATATACAGCATGAATATATTTCCCTTTGAAATCGGTCTGCTGCTACAAAATAATGATCTACTGCTCAAGATGCTGATCTGCTGCACAAGTGCGAACTTCTTCTAGGAATGCGAATATGATGAATGAAATTGATGATGAAAAAATGAGAAAACTCGACCTTGTATAAATACTAAATAGTGTGACTCTTCAAGTAGGTCGGCCTCATAGCAATAATAAAGAAACGAATATTATTTCTTTAATAAGGTCGGCCCCATTTAATTATTCACAATAATCAAATATAATAAGTTGTTAAGTGAAGTGCCTCTTCACTTTAATCAATGCAATAAATGAATAGCTGTTAGGCTATATGAATTTATTACGTTGAAAGCATTATACGGTGAAAGCAACAAAGGAATATTCGTAAACTTTTTGAAGCTTCATTGAAAATGACAAGCAAGTGAAAGTATGTGCTGCTTAAGAATAACAAGCACATAAAATGATTTTTTTTTTTCTATTTTTCGAAAAAGATTTAAATTAAAAGCTTCCCAATAAATAGTTTTTAATTTAAATACTTTTCGATTAAAATTACAAACTAAGATATGTATGCTTAAATAATTTTTTATATATATTATTAGTTTTTCATATATTTTATTAATTAATATTAAAATAAACAATGTTAAGTATTGATAACTTTCAACGTTCTTTATATATATTATTAATTAATATATGTATAGTAGTTGTTCAACAAGCAAGGCAGAAGTATGTAGCCCCAAGCTACAGCATCAACACCCCCTCTTAGCTAGGGAGGAATGCTTTTGATACACATTGTCATGGAGTCTCTCAACATGACACCCACGATGGCTACACCCATATGTGGAAGGGGCTCATCACAGATTCACTCAATCATGATATCAACCATCATGGCTACTCCCATGTATGGTAAAGCATATGTGCACAAGTGCCCATCACATAATCACTTAACGTGATGTCGTCATCTCAATATGACGTTCACCATGGATACTCCCAAAGGGTGAATAAACACAAGTACAAGAAAATCATCATGGACTCTCTCACGTGATGTTGTCATGGAGTCATTCAACATGACATCCACCATGGCTACTCCCAGAGGGTGGAAAACAATGGCTTTCACCTCAATTTTTTTTAACAGAGAAAGATGCATTAAATCAAATCATAGAAGATCACTGAAGCTGAGTCTCCCTCTCAGCTAGGGCTTCATTCTCCACAATACCAAGCTTGTCTCGGAAGTACACAAAATTTACTCTGGAGAGAGGCTTGGTGAGAATGTTTGCCATCTGCTCATCAGTGCTAATGTATCTCAACTGGATTGCTTTCCTCAATACCATATCTCTAATATAGTGGTATTTGATCTCAACATGTTTTTTTTGTCATGAAACACTAGATTGACAAAAAGCTTCACACGACTTTGATTATCACAATGAATGACAGTTGGCTCCAATGATTGTCCAAAGTCCAAACAATCCTGCAAGGAGCTTCCGAAGCCACACTGCTTCTCGAGCTGCCACACATACTGCAATGTACTTGGCCTCTGCGGTGCTCAGTGCCACTGAAGACTGCTTCCTGCTACACCAGGAGATCATCGTAGACCCCAAACTGAAACAACATCCAGAGGTGCTCTTCCGATCAGCAACACACCCTGCCCAATCAGAATCAGTATAACCATGCAGCTGCAAGTCCACATCAGAAGAATATCTCAGGATATGCTTTGCTGCAACTAGGTGAATTTGCCTTGTTTCACACATGAACTAACTAAGTTTACTCACTGCATAGCAAATATCTGGTCTAATATTGACTAGATACATCAATGATCCAATCAACTGCCTGTACATAGTAGGATCCACCAGATCTAAACTAGCTGCAGCCTCTTTTAACTTCTGAAAATTGGTTTCCATAGGTGTAGACATGGATTTGCAATCCATCATACCAAATCTCTTCAAGATGTCTATTGCATACTTCTCTTGACTTAGAATGATCTCATTAGGCCTCTGCCATATTTTTAAACCAAGGAAGTAATGCATATACTTAAGATCCTTCATTTCAAATTTAGAAGCCAACTCCTTCTTACATTTGATAATGAGGTGTTCTTCTCTAGTAAGAAATAGATCATCAACATAGAGAACCAAGATCAAGGCTTCACCATTAATTACCTTGAAATATAGGTTTGAATCAACATCATTCTTGGAGAAGCCCGAGCTTAGCAAGTATCGATCAATCCTCTCATACCAAGCACAAGGAGCTTGCTTAAGGCCATACAAAGCCTTTTTCAATCTGCAAACATGAGACTCCTTCCCATGAACTTCAAATCCATCAGGTTGCTCAATGTATACTTCTTCAATTACACCATTTAGAAATGCTGTCTTCACGTCCATTTGGTGTAACTTCCATCCCTTAGCTGCTACAATGGCAATGATAGTCCTGATGGAAGTATAACGAGCAATTGGAGAAAAGGTTTCCTCATAGTCTATTCCCTCTTTTTGAGAGAATCCTCTAGCCACAAATCTAGCCTTGTACTTCTCAATGCTTCCATCAACTGCATGCTTGATCTTGAAAAGCCACTTAGAAGATACAATAGATTTGCCTTCTGGTCTAGGTACAATATCCCAAACATCGTTCTTGAGTGTAAATGTAATCAAATCTTTCCTAATATGAGATCCTAATACCTAAGAGCAAAAAACTAAGTTCGAATTTCTGTATAAGACAAATATGAGTAAGAATGATATTTCCAGAATTTTCTTCTAACTGCGATTTCCAAAATTTCTTATTTAACTGAGAATGTGCTGATTGCAGAACATTATTTGATTTCTATGTTTGCATATCAATGAATGAACTCCTATATGTAAGAGGAGAGACCCGCCTCCAAGGGATGTGTCCCTTGAGAGGATGTGTCCCTTTGCTCGTGGGCAGACTACAGTCTAATGCTTAATGTTAAGTATGTATTTAACACATACGCATCCTTCTACATGTTGGCGGGTGACATTAAGAGGATTCCGATTTCAAACAAATGCAGAATATAAAATCACGGGAATGATCAAATTTATATGAATGCTCATAATTTCGATTTAAATGTTTCCTTTAGAAATATCATACAATCTGACCGAAGCTATCATTAACATTGAGGATAGATTGATATTCTTTAGCCATAGCATCTCTCCATACTTGCTGACTCAAAGCTTCCTCAACACTGGAAGGTTCAGATTCAATCATTTGACTCATCAATGCAACATAGCTTGAAAACTTCTGAGGTCTTTTGCTTTCTCTAAATGTTCCTCTAGGGGCTGCAAACTTTTTTGCCTCTTGCATTGTTTACCTAGCCCATAGAGGTCTCTTTTGACCAAGTACAAAGTCTGTAGGCCCATCAGTAGGTTCTAAAGGCTCAATTGGATCATCTTCTTTAGAACTAGTAGCCTCCCTCTAAATCTCAGGAGTATGGTCAACTTCCATGTCCTGAGGAGACTCTTGGTCTTCATTGTCTATCTCCATGTGAGAGCGTTTAGATCTCTTGAATGCAACATCTTCTTCAAATGTAACATCCCTGCTGATCTCTATCAGTTTCTGACCTGGAATGTAAATCTTGTAGGCTTTTGAAGACTCACTGTAGCCCACAAATATTCCCTTCTTTCCAGATGGTTCCAACTTTGTCCTTTTATCTTTAGGGACATGAACATGCACAGGACAACCAAATATTCTCAAATGGCTGACTTCAAGCTTCAAACCTGTGAAAGCTTCTTCAGGAGTCATGTTCTCCAAGATACGATGAGGGCTTCGATTTAGAACATACACAACTGTCCTAGAAGCTTCGGCCCAAAGGAAGATTTGCAGATCCTGATCATGAATCATGGCCTTAGATGCTTCTGCAATAGATCTGTTCTTCCTTTTTGCTACACCATTTTGTTGTGGATTGTAGGGAAAACAAAACTCCCTCTTAATCCCTGCCTCGATGCAGAAATTACGAAAGACTCCAGAAGTGTATTCTCCTTTGTTGTCAGATCTCAAAACTTCGATCCTCTTCCCAGATAAGTTTTCTACTTGAGCCTTAAACTCTTTGAATTTCTCAACTACTTCATTTGATTCTTTAGTCTTCAAGAAATAAATCCAAGTCTTTCTAGAGTAGTCATCAATGAAAATTACATAATACAAGAAACCACTCAAAGAAGCAACAGACATTGGACCACACAAATCATAATGAATAAGATCTAGAATGCATTTGGATCTACTTTCACTACTATGAAAGGGTGCTTTAGTATTCTTACCTAATGTGCATCCTCGGCAAGTACCTTCATGCTCCTGGCTGAGTTTAGGAATGCCGGTGACCATCTTCTCCATGGTTGGAAGCATTCAGAAGTGAATGTGGGCAAGTCTTCTATGCCAAAGCTCACACGAACTTGATGTATCATGCAACAAGGCCTGTAGTGGACGAGTGGAAAGTCTATAGAGACATTCTTGCCGAACACCAATCACTCGGGCTGACTTGATGCTAGAGTTCTTCGGCCAAGCAAGAACTTTACCTTCGGAGAATGCAACTTGATATCCCTTGTCCTCCAAGGCTGAAATAGAGATAAGGTTCCGCTTGATGCCTGGTACAAATAATACATCACTCAATTGCAAGGAGATGCCAAAATCTAAGTGAAGAGTGGAGGTCCCAACTCCTTTCACTGAATAACATGCATCATCTCCAATTATGACTTGAACACTTGTATCTCTCATCACCAAATCTTAAAGATGTTCTCTAAATCCAGTAATGTGACGAGAGGCGCCACTATCAATCAACCAAGTGTTGCTATCTGCTGGAACATTGCTTGATAAGGCAGAATAGAATATAAATTCACTTGAATCCTTTAGAGGAGAGATCTCACCCACATCCGCAATTGAAGCATGCTGATTTGGTCTAGTTGGGCAATCCTTTGCATAGTGACCAAACTTGTCACATCTGAAGCATTGTATATGGGAAAGATCCTTCTTTTTCTTAGATGTAGGAGCACCATCAAATCTTCTATCTTTATTCCTCTTGAAGTAGCCTTTCTTTCCTTCTCTTCCTCTCTTCTTCGAAGATTGAGCGACAAGTACATGAATCTCCTCATTGGTAGAACTTTGCTCATTTCCTCTCGCTGTCTTCAACTTGGAGATAATTGGCACAAGGTGGTCCTTCACGAAATCAACCAAAATCTTTTTCGCCATTCTTCTTCCATTGTGGCTTCTCATTTTCATCGGAAGGTTTGGGAACTTCGCCCTCTACGAACTCAACAAGCTCACTTTCTTCCAATGCGAGCATCACTCTAAACTTCCAAGAGGTGAAGTTGGAAGCACCTTCAAGCCTATCTTCGATCTTGAGCCCGATCACCATTTTGAAGATGAGATAGATGCTGGAAGGTGAGAACAAGAGTAGATGAAAGTGCTGCTTATGTAAATCTGATCACGATCTTCTTTAAACCCGCTCTGATACCATGTTAGTTTTATGATCAGAAATACAGTAAACAGAAATTGCAGCACATAAGACAATGAACACCACAAGATACCTTGGGAAAACCCTCCAATTTGAGGGGAAAAACCCAACAAATATATCGCTTATATATTTAGGAATAATAGCAGAAATCTGCTTACAACTCAGGCCCAACACAAGGCCGGATTTGATACAATGAATAATAGCACCTCTCCTAGATGCGAATATACAACATGAATATATTTCCCTTTGAAATTGGTCTGCTGCTACAAAATAATGATCTACTGCTCAAGATGCTGATCTGCTGCACAAGTGCGAACGTCTTCTAGGAATGCGAATATGATGAATGAACTTGATGATTAAAAAATGAGAAAACTCGACCTTGTATAAATACTAAATAGCGTGACTCTTCAAGTAGGTCGGC
The DNA here is from genome assembly GCA_007115665.2 of Sequoiadendron giganteum. Classification (NCBI taxonomy): domain Eukaryota; kingdom Viridiplantae; phylum Streptophyta; class Pinopsida; order Cupressales; family Cupressaceae; genus Sequoiadendron; species Sequoiadendron giganteum. Next base: position 411,860,028 of record CM021103.1, on the reverse strand, counting down.
CTCCTAGCAATAATAAAGAAATAAATGTTATTTCTTTAATAAGGTCGGTCCCATTTAATTATTCACAATAATCAAATATAATAAGTTGTTAAGTGAAGTGCCTCTTCACTTTAATCAATGCAATAAATGAATAGCCGTTAGGCTATATGAATTTATTTTTCAACAAGCAAGGTGGAAATATGTAGCCCGAAGCTACAACATCAACACTCACCACTGCCAAAACAATGTAGTCATTTTGTCAATAATGAGTTCTACAATGTCATCACATAAAGTGGTGTTAGTGGTGGGTTGGATTTTTCATCTCTTACGTCAATAGATACCACCATCTCCCTAAGTGTTTTCTTTACTTTTAAGATGCAGCCAACCATAATATAAGAAGGTGCAAATTGAGTCTTAACACATGGAAGTAGTTGTAAGTACGATACTTTTTTATATGGCATTGGACATGGAGTGATTTATAATGAAATGTTGAATTTTCTTTACATTTGCCACCACTTGGCTAATCCGAGGAAGACCATTTGAAAATATTTGAGCAAGAGTTTCATGCAATGAATTACACAAGGTGTCCAAACTGTTTTTTGGATACTTGTCCTCAATAACGCCTCTTTCTAGTACACTACTTGAAGCACTATTTGTAATGATTTGAACCATATTATGTCTTCCCACAAGTTCAATTTCACCTCCTAATAATCCCATCAGATAGGTCACATAATTTACATGACTACAAGTAGTGTTTGCCTTTGAAAACATCAGAGCTTTAGGGGAGGAAACAAAACTGTTTATAAGGGGGCTATGCACAACATCAGTCCAGCCATCTGTAACAAGTGATCCACCTGTATAAGACCAATTTTCATTTTGTCTTTTAGTCTAGCCTTAACTGGCTTTCTCACCATTCAAAAAAATGTTTGAAGCTTTTCATAACTTAAATGTCCTTCAGAGCATTATTTATCATGCACACTACATTTTTCCATAAGGGGGACCAAGTAATATTAAATGACATGCTACAACTGAAAAATAACCTTTGGATTGCACTATCCATATTTTTCTTATTTGTATCTTTTGCAATATGTAAAATTAAACTACTACAATGCTAAAGCAACTAAATCTATACAATATGTTTAAGGTCTAAGTAGACTAACAATCTGGCCTAATTATACACATAGAGTTGACATTTTTTATTACTTTTAAGAAAAGGAAATACTATTAACTAAGGAAGATGGGAACTTTAATGAATCACTTACTAATAGGGTGCTAAACTAATTGTTAGTGGTAAAGACAACATTCTGGAACAAAGATTGTTAATTAAGGTCAGCAATGTAGAGGGGATGAAAAGACATTTACCAAACACTAGCATGATTGTGTTGTCATTCAAGGCTAACAGAAAAATAAAGGTATTGTACAGGAGCTAGAATATCTACACACAAGGAAAATAGGAACACATGGAACAACACACAAGAAATAACAAAAAAAATGTACCATAATAGTAATATGCTCTACTTGATTTATTCAAATCAAATGATAAAATGACAAAGCAAAGATACAAATACAAAACCTCTGTGTGTGAAGACCATCAACAGTATCTATATCTAGGGAAAGAAAAATGTTGGTGATTGCTTGGGAGCTTGCTAAAATGGTCAAGCCCCAAATTTGGTCTTTCAACCTCCATAGGCAATCAAATTGAAAATAGATTGGAATTGTGTCTTCTTAGAATTAAACGAATGACAGTAAAAATGCCTATGAATACTAACAAATCAGGTCTACAAAGATGCTAGTATTTTAGTGTGTAAGGGAAGGCAAGTTAGGAGGTGTAGAAACTAAAGATGCCAAAGAACAATAAAATATATAATAACAAAGAAAGAGGGAAGTATAGCAAACCATCCCAAGAGAGTGGAGTCCAATGGCTTGTAAAAGGCTTCATGACATGGAGAGTAAGTGCACAAAGAACTAGTTTTGTTGTAGAATGTTGTAGAGTCTTGTGAAATAACTTGTGAATGTAGAAGATTGGAGAGTGTAGAATAGACTATAAGAAAACCAATTTAATGCATGAAAAGAAGAGAATCTAATTTCAAAAATTCAATCATACTAGAGGCTATTTTTGTTAGGAAATTACCAGGTTCAAACCATTTTCTACATAACCCTATGTGATAAAAACATGCTTACAAGCTTACAGAATAACCATCATGCAAAGAGCAAAGACATACTGCAAGATTACACAAGATATAACATGGGAAAAATATCATGAGGGAAAAATCTAGCTTCCAAAAGCATTGATACCTAATGCATTATTTAGCAATGAAACATTACAATACACTTATAGAGTTTCGACGAATACTTGTGAGACATCAACCTCCTCCAAAGTGTTGGGACTCAATTTTATGTTGTCCTTTTTTGCTTCAGTCCCTTTCGTTTATGTGCTTGTGGTATGATCCCTCGTCAATAACTGATCTGAAATGTTTGTTTAGGGGTCATTATGCTGAACTGTGTTGCTTGCTGTGTGTTTCCCTCCCATGTACTTTAGTCAATTCCTCAAACTCATAAATCAGAAAAATGGCTAAGTGGCTGGAGCTTTCATAGGCACCATGAACCAATGGTTCTTGGTTCCTATGAAACCTCTGATGATTTGTTTCCCTTTGGAAAAAGAAGAAAAAGGGTGGTCAGAGGTTCCATAGGAACTAGAAACCGTTGGTTCTCGGTTCCCATGGAAGCCCTAACAAAGGGTTCCTAAGTCCCTTCCAAACTCTGACAATGGGCAAAAGGGATCCATGTTGTGCGGGGAGAAAGAAACATGCTTTTGTGGAAAATTTGAGGGTGACTGGATATGTCTTGACAGGGGCCAAAGTTCTGCAGGATGAGGTTCCTGCAGAGGTTTTGAGGGCTTCAGAATAGATTTTGATGCCAATGATTTCCTCACTAGGTCTGAATGCAAGGTGTATTCCCACATATCCTGTTCTAGCTCAGATTTTTGCAATTGACAAAAAAAGATAGAATGGGGCAAGGATTTGTTGTGGGAGTTTTGGAGGCATTCAAATACATGTGAATGAGTGCCTAACATCCGCAAAGGGTGATTTTGACATCCAAATGGGGCTCGAATTTCTGCAAAAGGTGAATTGATGGTGGAAAAAACTATGTGACTCATTCTCCACCCTCTCCACCCACTCACATTCACGGCGCCATGTTTCCCAACTACCAGGAGTAATTACAAATGGTTTCCATCGATTTGCAGCGTCCATTTTGGGTGGGAGAAAGATCTTGGTCATGCATTTTGAATTGCTATAGTGTGTAGCAATTAGGGTTATGCCTAACTGCTATTATATTCACGATTTTGATGATTTTGAAAGGAGGTTGGTCGCTGTGTGGTCTCCGAACACCAAGAAAGTTGTAGTGCATCCATTAATGCCAAGTCCAGTTCACTAAGAGATTACAGACCTATGGGACAGATGAAGACTACTATTGTAATGGGATTTTGTTGCAGAATGTCTCCATGGCATTAAGTATGTGTTTAGGAAAAATTCTTAATTGCAGTTAGCGATTTTCCTTTGCCATGTTTGCTGGAATGAATGTAATGTTGAGTTAGATGAATGTAACAACATTCTAAAAGCATTGCAAGGCTTGTAATGATCTTTATCACTTTATGTATGGATACATGCAGTTATGTTTTGGATTACTAAGTATGTTCTATTGCAAGATTTCATGATCATTGTTGTATCTAAATGCATAGCTGCATGTTATTCTTTTCCTATTTGTTCTCTTCTTAATATGCTGTGATTCAGTTGCCCAATAGATAGGCATCAGTCTGAAACTATTCACCAATCTCAAATCATTCAAAACAATCACAAATCAATAGTTTAGGAGTAGGAGTAGTTTCTGTACATTCATAACCTCTTGATATAAGTAGGGATCTATTTTTCAATGAGCCTCAAATGAATTCATCTTGTGTGGGTTATGATTGTGCATTGTTATCAGCTATATAGGGGTTTTGAGGCAACCGGTTGTTCTTAGTTCAGTGACAACCGGTTGTTCTTAGTTCAGTGACAGTCTTTGGGATCAAGACAACAAGTTGGGTTTGGCTGTCCATATTTTATTATTGTTCATTTTATGTGATTTCAATACCTGTTAAGGTATTTCCTTGGGAATTCCCTCTCGAGTTTAAGTTGAAATCAAAGCATAGGAGATATAATCCACTCTTGTAGAGTTAGCTCAGAGTCCTCCATTGTTGTTGATGAGTTGATTTCACTGGCATGATGACAACCCTGGCCTTGTGAGTGAGATTTGCTTCTAAGAAGTGGAGCAGTGATTTTGAGACCTAACACAATGGCGTTGTTGCCGGGGAAGAAGTTACTTTAGTCGTTGCCGGTGAAGTGTGAGCACAGTGCATATTTGAAACATCTCTGCAACTTGTTTGCCAAATTGTGCTAGTACATTGTAATGAACCCTAAACCAAACCCTACCCAGATCTTTAATAAACATGAAAATCAGAGCTGATTTATTAGGGCTATGCAAGGTAAGACAATCTCATAATAGCAGACAAATTTAATAAATTATATACTAGAAACCCTTCTTTGCATTATTGGATTCAAACATACATCCACGATCTTTCAAAATATACTAGCTTGGATGGTGTTGTGACCTTTTCACACATCACCCCATTCAAATGGGGACCCCCTAAATTTTGCTCCTTTTTGGTCTTTTGGCTTTGGTTTTGGGTTGTTTTGCGTCTCTCTCTCTCTGTGATCTTTCTGTCCTTTCGGGGATGTTCCATCATTTGACCTGGTTGAAATTTTGGCTAAGTCCGTGAAATTAGGGTTTTCATTCTTCAGGCTTATTGGAGGTCAAGTTGAGTTGGCAAATTGAAATATGAGCTTGGCACTACAATCAGATGGATTCAGGCAGGATCCCATTAAATTTTCATCGAGTTCTGACAACTTACTATTTTTAGTAAGTGCTCAATTTGGGGTCTTTTTCTTAGAATTTTGGAATTCCGACTGCTCCACCACATTTAGGGCACTTCAAACTTCAAAGTACTTGCACACAAAATTTGAGCAGATTTAGACAACTTTCTATTTTTGGCAGTTTTGGCTTCGAAGGCAATTTTTAGGGTTTGCATGTGTGATTTTTCAATGCATGTCAGGATAATCTTTCTGGGTTTTTCAAGAGCTTCGCAATGGTGTAACATGCAAGTCAAAATGATGACTTGCTATTTTTAGCAGGTACTCGCTTGCAGACCAGTTTTCTGGGTTTTTTGAGATCTCTCGGGTAGTATGACATGCAAATGCATCTGACAGTTGGTTGATCACTTTTCAAGCACTTACTATTTTTAGCAGGTTCACTCCAGGGAGCTCCCCAACACTTCAGTTTCACGAACAAAGCAACATGCAACAGGAATCAAGTCAAATGAAGGTCATTTGAGAACATGCAAGTCAAATTAGGGTTTCCTACTTTGATGCCTAAAATAGGGGGTGAAATTCGAGAAAGTGTTAAACTGATGTATCCCATCACGATCAGCATCCTTCAAGCAGCGTACTGGTAAAATTTGAGCGCAATCCAAGTACTTACTATTTTTAGTAAGTCATTTCAGGGCTAAAAAAATAGCAGTTCAACGCGAGAGTCAAGGGTGAACAGGTTAAACAAGTCATCAAAGGCGCATGGAGCAAATTTCAAGTCAAGAGGAGCTGCAGAGATCAAGTAATCAAGGGTTTACTAAAAATAGCAGGTGGACTAAAAGTAGTAGGCAGGCATGGACGACAGGTATAAACAGGTTAATCAGGTCACGAAGATCACATCCACCAGCTTCCGGTTCAAAACAACTGAAAATCCATGAAAAATCATAAATCTCCGAAACTTGCTAAAAATAGATGGCAAGGGTCAGCTGAAGGCATTGAAAATTTTCTAAGTGTGGCAAATGAAAGCTCACCACCTCATATGCGCCCTTGATGGAGGAGGCTGGAGAAAAGTTGCTAAGTCACAAGAAAATTTCCTGACCCCACCTCAAATGCGCCCATCTAAGGAGTCGATGAAAATATTCTAAGTCATGAGAACTGGCAGTAGAAGACCTCAAATGCGCCCAAGGAGGAGGGTGGCATCAAGAAATTTTTGTAAGTCTTGAAAAACGAAAGCTCAAGGGGCAAAATGCGCCCAAGTTGATAAGAAGGAGGAAGTGACTTAAGAAATTTCCTAAGGCATTGGGAATCAAACATCAAGGGGTCATATGCGCCCAAGCTATGAGTAGGGGTGAGAGTTTTTCTAAGTCACAAAAATGGAGGCTCAAGGGTGGAAATGCGCCCAAGCAAGGAGCATGACTTGAAGAAGTTGCTAAGTGAAAGAAATAGAAGCAACCTCCTCCCAAATGCGCCCTCAAAGGAAGTATGAAGGCAAGACTTAAAAATATTTTCTAAGTATGAGGAAAATGGAAGCTCATAGGGTCAAATGCGCCCTTGAAGTGAAGGTGTTGAATTTTTTTTTCTAAAAATGAGAACACACCCCCCTCAAATGCGCCCAAGCTCCAAGAGGTAAGTTAAAAAACTCCTAAGGCATAAAATGGAAGCACATGGGGTGATATGCGCCCATCATGAAGAGGTTAAGCTAGAAATATTCTAAGGTGTTGAAACTTGAAATGAAGCCTTCAAATGTGCCCACAGGGTGTGTTACACCCCGGAATTTGTATAGTTACTATTTTAGTAATGCTTAGAGCATTCTGATTGTAAGGAAGGTTTTGAATGAATAAAATGTGTTGAACCATTTTATCAATATGAGAATCTGTTTACATGTTATGATTGGCTCATTCTGTATTCTTGATTGATGTTATTCTTGGATAAGCAATGCATAGAGGAGAGTAATTAGTCTTGTTTTATATTTGATTTATATATACTGCATATGTTATGAGCAAGTGACTGCCGTGGTTTTGTGCCAATGGATGCAGGAATAGGAACTATTCCTCCAGGTGGAGGGGAAACATCACTCGGGAGAGGAACTTGGTCGGCTAACCGGTAAAGTTGATCATATGAGCATACACACACTTCACTGAGGGTTTTGGGAACTGAGTCAGATTGAGTTGTCTTAGTAAGTCACCCTTAGGCTTAGGAGTTTTGGATTACTTCGTTATGCTTTTGAGTGGTGTTACTTGTTGACTGACTTACTGTTCTGTGAACCTTGAATGTGAAAAGTGAACTGATAAGTTATACTGATGCCTGGAATTTACAGTTAAACATATATATACATGTTTGTACAAATACGTGTATTAAGGGTACTTTGACTGGCCTGTAATACACGTAATTGGATAATTAAATACAAACATGTATAGATATATTTAAGTGTAAATATGGATATGTTTATAAATATATTTAATAGTATATTTAATATAAACATTATTATAGTTTTACCAATAATAAAATATATTGATAGATCTATAGTAATATTTAAATATTACATAGATATATACATATATTTAGATAAGGTAAAATAAAACTATAATAAGTTATATTAAATATAATGCAAAATATATACATAACATTTTAATTTATAATTTAAAATGACTTTGCCTTGGAAATAATTAAAATTGACTTATATAGTCATTTGGTAATAAAATGCATTTACCATGGGTAATAAAAGTATTTCGAATTCCATAGACTATTGGAGAAATACGTTGGAAACATTATGGGAAATTTAAATAATAAAGACTATAGTCTTATTAAAAGATTTAAATCAAAGCATTTTTTGTGAAAATCGCGAAATTCCTTCACAGAGGAAAAACGCGGATTGTGTAAAGGCTGAACAATGAAAATGGTGAAGGGAAGAACCCGCGCTAAACTCTCACGCCTTGGACCTGGTCGCAAATGCTAATGTGCCACCATTCTGGAAGGCGTGGGCGAAATAAGGCCAGGTGGCTGCGTTTTTAACCTTGACATTTTCGACTGAAATTTATCCGCCATTATTCATGAGTTGCGCCATTTTTGGAGACGCTTGTAGGTGTCAGTTTTCTTTGGAAGTTTGAAACATTCTTTGAACTGCTGGAAGTCGAACCACTTCTCAAAGGTTGAGTAAGTATGGAAAATTCGCCACATTTCAGTTTGAAATATTCAAATTGTAAGTTCTGTCAATTTATATGCTAGCATAAGTGGAAATTGTTTGGCTGAGGGCTCTATAAATAGCCGCCCAATTCACTTAGCAACGCACACTTTTGGAATTCTGAATTTTCTATTGCTGAGAGCTGCATTTTGACATTTACGCCAATTGCTATCTACTCCTGCAAATTACGAATTTCTTTTAGAGAGCTGCAATCCATCCTTGCTGTGTTTGTATTGCTGAGAACCATATTCTATCCTTACTGCTGATTGTATTGTGAGAGCCATATACTATCTTTGCTGTGATTGTATTGTTGAGAGCCATAATCCATCATTGCTGTATTGCATTTACCTAAAGAGTCATACTCTACTCATGCTGTGAAAAGTATCTGGAGAAGACTGAGAAGGACTGTGGAGGAAGAGCAGAAGCTACTGATTGAGCTCATTTCGCAGCAAGGGAAACAGGCATGAGAAATGTCTTTAATACTTCTGTCATTTGAATTAAAATGAGTTACTTGCTTTGATTATGCTTTGCATTACGTTATGAAGTAGGAAAGGAAAATGTTATTAGGTCTCTGTTTTCTAAGGAATTATGTTAAATTGGGAACAACTTAATTTCATTAGAAAAGGCTTATTTAATTAGGAATAACTTGTTTCATAGTGAAAGCATGGAATAGCTTAAGAGCTTGTTGAAATGAAATAGCTTAATTTCATAGGGAAAAGCTTGTTGAAATGAAATAGTTTAATTTCATAGGAAAAAGCTTCTTGAAATGGAATAGCTTGAATTCATAGGAAAGCTTGTAAAAGAAATAGCATAAAAGGGAAATGTTGAAATACTTTTTTTTGAATAGAAGCATATTATGAATTGTATTACTTGAATATTGCTTGAACTCCTTAAATAAAGGAAAAGGAACTAGTTATTAAATACTAGGACGAGGGTGGAACTAGTACCAAGGTAGTCTAAAGCTTTAAAGTTAAATAGGTTAACTAGGGAAAGCTATGAACTCCACGGATAAAGGATTCCGTGTTTGGAGTTACTAGAGGGACCTTTGTTAACTGTATTCCATTTCCTGTTTAAGTAGTTGATGTAGGAAGTCTAAGGTGATTGACTACCCACGGAAAGGACTCAACCTACGCGTAGGATAAGGCAGCCTTAAGTCAAACTGAACCTGACTTAGTGTTAGTGATAGATGACCGTCAGTTTAAGTACTGCCGAAACACTTTGGCCAAAGTAGTGTAGTATACCTAACGTCCACTTAGACTGTGAGACGAATTACATTGTCAGTTCACAGTAGTCCAGGTTACATGCTAGATTGAGATTGTGAGGGCACAAGGATTTAGTTATGTAGGATTACACACTATGCTCAGTTGGTCATACAGAACCGGTTACCCAGCCAATCTCTTCGTAGAAGGGAGGGCCGTCTACTTAACAGTAAACGTGCGGGGGACCGCAATATAAGTTCGTGGTTGGTGGAAAAGCACCTGAGTGATGTTTCTCCTCCACAGTAGACTTCTGATGAACCAAGGTTTGAAAGGGAAGATCCTGGACAGTCTTATTCCTATTTGTTCAAAAGCTTCCAAGCTATGATTGAAACTTGTAAGATTCTTACCTTGCTTTTTATTTGAAAGAAAAGTAATCATGAAAAGCATACTCTGTTATTTACTTGGAAAATAGAACAATGATGTATTGTGTCATTTATTTCTTTATGATGAAATGTTCAATTAGAATTATAAATGTATTTCCTTGTATCTTATTAGTGAAAGTAGAAAATTTTTGTTTACCCGGTTTCGGGGTTGTTACAGGGTGGCATCAAGAAATTTTTCTCTTGAAAAATGAAAGCTCAAGGGGAAAAATGCGCCCAAAGAAGAAGGTGGATGAAGAAATCTCTAAGGAATTAAAAATGAAAGCTCAAGCTTTCAAATGCGCCCAAGGGGTGAATGTGTCAGGAAATCTGCCTAAAGCATGGAAACTCAAAGAAGACCCTTCCAAAGGCGCCCAAGGTTGGAGAGGATAAAATAAACATTGGTGGAGAATATTTTCAAGGGTGAGAAAAATTAAATGTACCCCTTCGCGTACCCCCATGAATAACAAAGTCAAGGGGATCTTCAATATTTTCTAAGGCAGGAATGTGAAAACCAAAGGGAAGTGGAATGAAATAGATAAAGAGGGTTTTCCTAAAGCATAAACTTGAAATGACACTTTCCAAATGCGCCCTAGAAGGGGTAGACGCATGAAAATATTCTAAGGCATGGAAGATGAAAGCAGAAGGGGTCAAATGCGCTCAAGCTCAGGATGGGTGGAATTTTGTTTAAGTCATCAAGCTCCTAAGGGAAGATGGACAAGATAGGTGAATGAAATTGCTAAGGCAAGAGGATGAAAACATCAAGATGGTATGCGCCCTAGCGCATAGATGTTGAAAAGTTATGAGGAAGGCAAGATTTACTAAAGGAAAGTGATGAGTTTCATTAGATCTAGAGATCAAGTAGACCTTGGAAATCAAAACATGGGAATTAGGTAAGTGAAGTGAGTTTATATTATAAGTGTTTTGATGCTCTTCTTTTTGTTTGTTTTGCAGGATGAACACCGGGGCCAAGGCATGATGACTTGAGGCGATGGAGCAGGACAACTTCACAACCTTGGAAGGGGAAAAAGTTACACATTTCAATCTCCTCCATGATGTCTCATTTGCGCCCAAGCCATGAAGGATGATGTTGAAAGAAATGGCTAAGTGTTGGGATTTCTCCACAAAGACCTAATATGCACCCAACTCAGGAAGGCACGCGACAAGGTAGAGATGAAGTTAGATGAAAAGGTTCCCAAGGCAAAGGGGGAAATGGAAAGAAAAAATTGTCTAAGGCATTAAGAACGTGATGCAAAAGAGGCTAAATGTGCCCAAGGCAGTGGGCTAGAGAAATGTGAAGTTACAAGAGAGAAATGCGTCCAAGAATTAAAGCAACAGGAGGACTGAACGAGAGGAATCCTTGCTCCACCCTTGTTGTATCATCCATATGTTTGCCTCTTCCTAACGCAACAGAATTGGCGGACAAAACAGAGAAAGTCTTGTACATGGCAGGGACATGCAGTCGCAATGCTCGAATTCCAGGTTCCACCCATTTCAGTTCAAGAAGTAGAAATGATGATCAGATTGATCGAGTTTGTAGTCAAAGAGAAGAACAGTGGGAACGTGTTTCTGGATGAGAATCTTCTAGAAGATAGTGGGCATTAATTGCTCATAGTGGTTCCTGCAGAGTAGTGGAGAATCTCTTGTGCATTTATTACCCCACTCCTCTCTGTGGCGGTTTTTAGGGCAGAACCTTGACTAGGGCTTAAGTGGCTCAATCTGAGCCCTTCATTGTAATTGAATCTGAGCCGTCTGTTGGACTGAGCTAGCTATAAAAGGGGCACCCCCCCTCATTTGTAATTCATTAGAACTAGACACTAGAGATTGGAGCAGAGAAGAGAATAGATAGAGAGTAGAGCATAGAAGTTAGCATAGCATAGATTGAAGAGGAAAAAAAGTTTTTTTCATTTGAAGGCTTTGTAAGGAGTTGTTGTGAACACTATCATAATATAACGAGTTCTCATTGCTTGGTGATTCCATCTTTTGTTATGAGTAGCTAGCAAGGCTTCTTCGGCTTTTCAATTCACTTAGAGTCTTAAAGTAGATTAAAGTAAAGTAGATTTCATTTCATGCAAGTAGTTGGTAGTTGTGGAATTCGTTGTTTAATTTGAGCAAGCTTTGTTATCCATACCACTAGTGGGCTCATTGATGGTGGGTTCGCCTTGTGTGGTCGACTGGAGCACTTTGAACTTAACTTCAATTATGGTTCATGTGTTGGTATGCATCGTTGTGACGGTATCCGCATGTTGAGTCGTGGTTTGAACATCTCTCGTTATCCCTTGAAGATTGCACCAGCTTTGTAGAGGCTGTCCGAAGTGAGGCAAAGCAAAACCTGGTTTCAGCTTGCAAGAATTGATCTTCGTATCCCGCATTTAGAGTAGACAGTAGAACTTCTTATCCCTATCCTTTTAATTTCAGTATTTTCCCGGTTAGCTTAGGAAACCCGAGCAATATCGATAAATCATTCGTGTCCTGCAAGTTCTTCTCTTTTGATCGAACAATTGTGTAAGTCCCCTTGAAATAACCAACATATCACATCAAGCCAACTGAGACTATCTACTGCATAAGGAACCTTGGAGTTGAATGCATAATCTTTTTGGCAATCTTAGCATGCAGAATACTTTGTTCAAGAGAGGATAGAGTATCCGTTGGGAAACTTTTTTTTGTGTTGGTGCGGTCATAAAACACCCGTCAACAGATGGCTTTAGGACTTAAATACCCCCAAAATAAATATGAATGTACAGGGTCAGATCTGACCTTGACAATGGAATTCAAATCTACCTTCTAAGGACAGCTGTTATGCACTGATCTGGCCAGCACACACTAGGATCTGATCTGGTTGATTGCTTCCAAGTGCTCTAGGGTTGGATTTTCTTCAACACACCCCTTGGACTGGTTACTTCCACCTACAGGCATATTGGAAACACAGATTTGATGGTTTAAGATCCCTGAAATTGTCCTGAGGCACTTAAAGTGGTCTTCAAAGGTGGCGCTGTCTAGGTGCAGGTCTCATACTAACTGTTGTCTGCCTTTGCATAGGGTATATCACTCAGATTAACCCTGTTGGTTGAGGCACCTAGAGTTGCTGCAGATGACAGACTCCTCCAGATGATAGATTTGTGTGGACTGTTCTGAATTCCTCTTGATCTTCCAGACTGTAGGATGGCTCAAACCTAGTTGCTACTGATTAATGGCGCTTGGCATGAGGATTACAGGTCTGGGTGCTTGAAATACATCCCGAGCTGGTGTAGTTTGGTGCTAGTAGGCCCTAGATAAATCTTTGTAACCTGGTGCTGGAAAAGCAATAGCAAATTCAGAACAGAAATAGGCGCAGCTAGAGGAATAATTGATAAAACAAGGCCAGGGTTTTCATCCTAACCTTGAGGGTCTGCTAGTGTTTTCGTCCTAGCAAACCATCTCAGGAAATACTCCCCAAGTCTTATCAATTCTTTTGGATGCCTTCCCAGCCAGCAGGAAAAAAGAACATATACATGTTCACGTTAGGATTTTAGAAGCAAGTCAGTCCAAGGATAGGTTGGCCCAATTTAGGTGCCAGTTTAAAATTTTAAATATGTTTTTTATTTTATTTTATTATAAATATTTATTAATTTCTAAAGCTGGCTGAACCAGCCACTTTATTTTTAAATATTTATTAATTTAATTTTATTATTGATTATAGTATTATTATTATATTTTATTATTTATTCATGTTTAAACACTGCTTAAATTAAAATAATAATGTTATATCCCCTGATCAGAGGGGACATGACATACATTTTGTTTGGGTGAGTTTGATACCTCATCAACTCACACTACTAGAATTGCGCCATTGTTGGGGATAAATTTCTGGTTTTATTTTGAAGACCTTTGCAACTCAAATCAGGGAAGCTTTCTTGTTTGGTATATGAAGTTTTATCTGCTATAAAGTATTTTGTCTCTTCCAAGTGAAGAGTGGTGACTCTGTTTCAGTCAACCTAGAAATCGACAAATAAATCTAAAGACTTTGTGATGGAAAGAAGGCGGCCCATGTACCAGCGAGGAGAAAATGAGGCTTCCACCAGTGCACAAAGACATCCATCATTGGAAGCTCAGAATAATGGTAAGTCGTTCAGATCTACTTAGCCAATTTTAGAAGTTAGTTCAGCAGGTTGAAATAATTTGTGCATGGATTTTAGAAATCAATACTTGTATACTTTTGAAGATTCAAGCAACAACATAATCAATAAACATAAACAAATTTCTACGACTGATTATGAAGAAATAAATGATATGATTGTTGGTAGGAGGGACAAAGATACATATTGTAATGCATATCATGATTACCAGTTTTCCCCTTCTCTCAACACATCATGTGATTGTAATGACAAAGTTGATGAATTATTAAATCAACTCAGAATGGAGACAGAGAAATAAATGGTAGTTGTTGAGAAAAAAGAGGCTGAATTAAAGAGAATTCATATGCTTCTTGGTAGGACAAAAGATAAAAATTATAATGCACAAAATAGTGGCATGAGTTATCTAAATGTGGAAACATATGCTATTGGACAATATGACCTTCCTCCCGAGATGTCATACAGAGAAGAATTGAACATAAGGTGTTGTATCACCTTAAACAAGAACATCAACAACTTCTTGCAGACATTAGGTTGCAAGAAGCTCAACTTGCCACCCTCAAGAATCCAAATGCCCTTTTAGTGAATAGAAAGGAAGATATTCCGTATGAGGAGGATTGTTCTCAGTACTATGAAAAAGAGGATGATCAGTGTGATGCATCAGGGTATAGCTCCATGGATGGAGAAGATGAATATAGTGATTATGATGCAGCTGATGTGTGATTTCAAAATATGCATAGTGCTAATGAAGAAGAACATGAGTTGCCTTCTCATAACACAAAACATCCCAAGGAACTCACCCAACTATCCCTACAGTCCAAGATACCATGTGATGATGTGAAAGCCCAGTCAGATGTAGTAGTGGTACATGTAAGAAATGAATATCAGTTGATAATTGAACATGTACCTGCACTAAATAATGATAGTGTTGTTAAATCAGAGGAGATCTCCATGGGCAGAAATAAGAAACCATAGTGAGCAGAAAATAACATTGGTGACAACAGCGTTGTGAAGAAGGTGAGAGACAAAGAAATATCTAGTGCAGCGGTGGGTAATAAAGAAGAAAGAGGTGCCAACAACTTGTGAATGTGAAGTTCCAAAAGGAGCAGATTTGAATAATGAGGCACAGTTAATTCTGCCCCAGCTATTGGAAATGCAATGTATAGACAAAGAGGATAGGTGAATTAGTTCATGGAATTGACTACATAGGGTATGTACATGTTTCTGATATCAAGAGTGAACTTGTTTGATGTATCGCCCTCTTTTGTCCCTATCATTGATAATGAAGCTTCTAATATTTGTTTGCATGAGTGTGACATAGACATGGTTGTACCTAGTAACGAGATTGTTGAAATAAATTCTAGTACAGTAAATGATTTTCAGTTTGAAGAATTCACCTTGGAAGAGTATGAAGATGGTGATCATGTGTTAATGAGAACCTGTTTATTTGGTGTATTACTTGTTGTCTTTCTCATGCATAATGTGCTTTAGTAAGGTCACCAGATGATGTTGTTCCAGTGACTGAGGAAGAAGAAATCAAAACAGTGAGACAATTTGAAGAATTTAGTTCTTCACACGACGTGTCTCATGATCTAAATTTTGCGCTGATGAAGATTGCATCAGCATAGATGACAGTGAGATATGCTGGCTGCCTGTTGTCTTAGAGGTGAGTAAAACTGAGTATGAGGCTTTTCTTTTTGATAAAGGTATAGCTTCCAATGTTGGGGATGATGGGACGCCTGAGTTTGAGTGCTTCACTTGAGCCTAGCATATAGCTCACAATAATGTTGAGCAGTAACAAAGTTTCCAGGTCGATGATTAGTTGGCTACTCATGTTTTTTATATGCCCGTGCTTCAATGTTTTCAGTTTGAGTTGTTAGAGGTTGAGTTTCCTTTGCAGGTCAACAAGAAGAGGTGGCATATTTTTTGCAATATGAATTGGAGGTATTATCTTTTTGCCTCAATTCACTTGTGGAGGTTAGCAGGTATGAAAATACCAAAGTTTCTTTTGGTGCTGACCTAAGTTTTCAAAGTTTGCCCTCAATTGCTAAGAAAATGATTGATGAGATATATGGCGGTGTAGTGGCATATTTTTTGTGGTCGCCATACAATGGCAAGTTAAACAATGGGGCATGTCTTCACTTTTTCAGAGCAGTCACAAGGTTATGCTTGAAGAAGGCCAAACTTATTGTAGCTATGTGAAGGAAATAACTGTGGGTTGAGGGAAATCAGTTCCTTCAAAACGATGTTATTTGACAGAGGCAAGCAACTTTATCCATCCTTTGTAGGGCTAGCTTGCATTGTGTTAAAATTTTGTGTCACAACCATATTTTAGTGCCCATTTGTTGTCATTGTTAATTGGCTATGAGGTTTCATCATGTACATAATTTTGTTGTCCTTTGTGAGACAGTTTTGTTCTTTTTGTTCCCCATTTTTGGTCTGTCCAAAGATCTAGATTCTCGTTGTGCTTGCAAGAGGCACACGTCCCCAACTAGAGCCATGGATGTATTATATCATAGCTCAACTTGTCAACAACAAAGAACACTATGACTGGCCTGCCTTGATCAACGATGTTCTCCTCAATTAGATGACCAGTTTCTTCAAGGCCCACAAGTTCTACATGTGTTCGTATCTCATATATCTGATAGCCTTTCAAGGCTAGTTTAGAGGGTTGAATACTGTGGGAACTTTGGGTGTGTAGAAGGTTCACGAACATTTCTCACAGCTTGAATTCACACAATAAGAAAGACACTTCAAGTGGGTGAATGACTAGTTCCTGATGCATACAGTAAGAGACCTTGATCATGAGTCACATGTATGCATCTCACCACAAGCCAAATTGGCTATGGTAGATTGGGCGGATTGGTTCATCTAGTTCCCCACTTTTACCTACATCCGTGTATATGGATACTCAGGTCATCCAACCATGTTACCCCGTTATCCATCGGATAAGGTGGTATTCATGGAATTTCTACGGAAGTTGCACGAAGTCCACACCTTTCTGCGCAACAAATGCAAGACAACTGCCAACTTTCCTTTTCAGATGGGTATCTACAAGTGCAGATCAGCAACGGACACCAAAGCTATGAGCAATGAGACGACGAAACTTAATCTTAAGTTTCTCATTGAGAGACGCTCATATGATCCTTGGGGTCACTATTCAACACGCTTGGCCATCATTCTTCACACAAACCTTCCATGGAGGATTATTGGTTTAGCTGTGAAGACGAATTTGAAGTGTGAAGGCACAACTACAACAAGTTCATCCTTCCACAGATAGCTGAGTTCTTGTCAGAGGATGTGGAAGGATTATCTGATGATGATTGGCATGTCATACTTCCCACATTTTTTAGGGACCATACTTCCTACATTTTTTAGGGACCAAATTGAATCGCAATCACTTCGGTCTGTAGATTGGTATGCGGCATGCCAAGGAAAGCATATCCATTGAAGAAAGGACAAGCAAAGTTGTAAGGAACAACCAACTTTTCTTAGACAGCAAGAGAATGTGGAAGGTAGTCATTCCAAACATAGAGCCGCCATCAGTTACTACTACACTACCTTCCACTTCAAAGTGGAAACCCAAATAGAAGACAAGGAGTAATTCTCCTAAAGGAAGCAAAATGTTAGGGCATACGAGAGGAAAGATGCCAGTTGCTGATGTAAATCACCAAGAGAAACATGTGGAGACAACCACAGATACAACTGAGTCAGTGTCAGAAATCGAAGCAGACCCTCCTTTCCGTCACCACCATAGCAATCTCCAATTCGCATCGACTTGGAGCCAGATTCGCCATCGCGTGACATCTCAACACAATCTCACTCGTTAGGAGTTCATGGGACTAGCACCAATCCTTCCAGCGAGGTTAGTTGAGATTCTTCTTGGCTTGAGAATCTCCTGGGTAGGAAGAGGAGAAAGCCGTCCTATCAATTGGAATTTGCAGAATTTGATCACGTTTACCAAGACACGTTAGAGAAGATTCTCAAAAAGCAGGTCCATGTGGAAAAGAACACCGACAATGAGATTGTCATTGAGACCGCCGCACCACCTAAGTATAAAAATGCAGATGAAGTAGAGGTTGATGACTTCACTTTGGTGAAAGTCAACCTTGGTAAGAGCACATGCTGGGTTGAGGTAGATCTCTTTAAGGTTGCATTAGTGAGCATGAAAGAAAGAGTGGTGAAGGATGATGAAGACAAAGCAAGCCTCAAGGCTGAAAACTAGCAGCTGCGGCAATATATTTCCAACTCGATGCACGGAACTTCAAACATCATCGCCTTGCTTCCGCAAATGCTGGAGTTGCCTGTAGAGAAAAATCAGCTAAGCCAGCTGATTCTATATGGGAAGCACCTGAGAGATCAAGTGGAAGAGTTTTTCACCAGGGGCCAATTCATACTGACAGATTTGTACCAATTGAGGTACAATGCTCACGACCTTCGTGCGGAAATCTAGGAATCAGAACAGAGCATAGTAGAGAGCAAGCGTTGAGATGAGATCACCATTTCCGACTTGAGAATGGCATGTAATTCAGTCACTACAGAGGAGAACAAGCATAAGCTTTTCACTTGGAAAGAACAACTTGTCTACAAGGTAAAAGCTTATGATACAATCTCTGTAGAATTGACTGAGTGCAGACAAAACGTGGCAAGTATTGTTAAGTTCATGAGAACATTGGTGACATTTATCCCTTTCCAGTACCAGCATGAAGGTGGTGAGTACGTTGAGCTCGCTAAGGTGTAGACGTAGTTTCAAGACCTCATCCGGAGTAGTTTTTGCGGTGACCTTGTTGACTGCAAGTTAAGTCAAATCGCAGCCATGTTGGAAAATCTTGATGATGCAGCTGTAAAGAGGAGTGAATTTTAGGATCAAATTGCAAGTGGCGAAGACATGAAATCATCTTGAGAAGTATCGGTTGTCCAAGTCCAGAGACAGTTGCCAACTAGTTGGAGGAGTTAATTACTCAAATTATTGAAGTGTAAACTGTCAGTTAGGATGTCCTACCTCTCCAAAAATAGCATTTAAGACAAAGCAGTTAACTTGATGCCCTTTCCAAGTTAACTCGCTGTCCCACCTTTCATGCATGTCTATTTTTGGAGACACCTTTTGTACAATGGAGTTAGTTTTAGTTTAGAATTAGTTAACTGAAGTTGTCTTTCAGTTAACTATTAGGTTACCTTAATTTAGACATGGAGCTTATTATTTCTCCAAGATAGAATTGAGATCTGGATACCATCAGATCAAGATGAGGAAGGAGGATATAGAGAAGACAACTTTCCGATGCGATTGTGGACATTTGAGTTTTTGGTGATGCCCTTTGGCTTGACAAATGCTCCTACTACTTTTAAGAGTTGCATGAATCGGGTGTTCAAGAATCAGTTGAGGAAATTTGTTCTGATATTTTTTGATGATATCTTGATCTTCAACAAAAATTGGGAGGAACACTTGCTGCATCTTGAGGAGGTTATGAGCATCTTGGAGGGTGAGTCTCTTTATGCAAAGGAGTCCAAATGTGACTTCAGTATGACAGAGCTTTTGTACCTTGGTCACATCATCAGTGCAGAGGGAGTAAAAGTTGATCCCGAGAAGATCAAGGCCATTGTTAATTTGCCCCCACCAACGAATCTCACTCAACATAAAGGGTCCTTTGGTTTGTGTGGTTTTTATAGGAGATTTGTTAAGGGATTTTCTTAGATTGCAGCCCCACTTACAGATTTAACTAAGAAGGGAGCTTTCGAATGGTCGGATTCAGCACAGAGATGTTTTGATCACTTCAAATAAGTGATGTCATCATGTGTAGTATTAGCCATACCCAACGTCTCAAAACCTTTTGAGGTAGAGTGTGATGCATTAGGAGAGGGGATAAGTGTTGTTTTGATGCAAGAGAAGCACCCCATTGCATTTGAGAGTAGGAAACTGAGAGGTGTGGAGAAAAGCTATTCTGTTTATGACAGGGAGATGTTGGCCATCATGCATGCCTTGGCCAAGTTTAGACCATACCTTGTTGGGGGTAAATTTATTATCAAAACTGACCACAATAGTATCAAGTATTTCATGAATCAGAAGGACCTCAATGACAAGTAGTAGAAGTAGGTAAGCAGATTAGAGGCGTGTGATTTTGACATTGTCTATGTCAAGGGGAAAAAGAATGTAGTTGCAAATGCACTTTCTAGGAGGCCTCACTTATGTTATTTGGTGGAGATTTCTGATGATTGGAGAGAATTAATTGCAACAGAATATGTCAAAGATTCTTGGGCAGTAGGGATTGTAGAGGGCACAATTCATGATGATAGGTATATTGTGCTTAATGAGTTGATTATTTATAAAGATAGGATTTATTTGGTGCCTTCTTCTTAGCTTAAGGTGAAGTTATTGAGGACATTTCATGATGCACCTTTGGCTGGTCATCCAGGGTTTTTCAAGACATATTGGAAGATTTGAGAGAGATTCACTTGGAAAGGGCTTAAAAATGAAGTCCTTAAGTATGTCAGGGAGTGCCCTACTTGCCAGTAGAACAAGAATGAGCATACCTGTCTAGCTGGTTTACTTCAGACCTTACCCATTTCTAACCAAAAATGGGAATGTATTTCCATAGACTTCATCACCGAGTTACCCAAGGTACAGGGCAAGGACTCCATATATGTCGTGGTTGACAGGTTGACCAAATTTTCCCATTTTTATGCTATTTCAGCAACATATACTGTAGCATAGGTGGCTGATCTCTTCTTTAGAGAGATATTCAGATTGCATGGGATGCCTAGGAGTATAGCCAGTGATAGGGACAACAAGTTCCTCAGTCTCTTTTGGCAATATCTCTTCAAATTGAGTGGGACTGAGCTCACTCCTAGCACTAGATACCACCCACAGGCGAATGGACAGACGAAGATAGTGAACAAGTGGGTGGAGGGGTATCTCAAAAATTATGTGTCAGGACAACAAAGGGCTTGGATCAAATGGTTGCACATAGGTGAGTATTGTTACAATACTACCTATCATATGTCCATCAAGATGTCACCGTTTATGGCTTTGTATGGGTATGAGGCACCAAAATTCTTGAATTTTTTATTTGGTGTTTGAGAGTGCCTAAGGCAAGGGATTTATTGCAGGAAAGCCAAGATGTGATGAAATCCTTGAAGGAAAATTTGCGGCAGGCACAAAATCAACAAAAGCTTTATGCTAATCAACACCATACAAAGCACAACTTTGAGGTTGGGGACATGGTATATTTGAGGCTTCAGCCTTATAGACAATCTTCTGTCAAGAAGAGCGGCGTTGAGAAGTTGAAGCCCAGGTTTTATGGTCCTTTCAGGGTGTCCAGGAGAGTTAGGGAGGTCGCCTATGAGCTAGAGTTGCCAGTTGACAGTAGAGTCCATAATGTTTTTCATGTATCCAGGCTCAAGAAGGCGATAGGTCACAATGTGCTTCCTTCATCTGAGTTGCCAACCTTGGACGAAGAGGGTAAGTTGATTTTGGTCTTGTTGACGTGTTTTTTATGACAACACCAACACAGAATAAAATGTCCAACAGTCACTCTATTCTCTCTTGATCAAAGTATTCCGCATGCTAAGATTGCGTGAAAGTTCATGTGTTCAACTCTAAGGTTCCTTTTATCGCGAATAGACTCAGTTGGTTGATGTGAATATGCTGGGTATTCAAGGGGACTTACGTAGTTGTTCGATTTTGTGAAGCAGTTAAGACATGAATGATTTGACACTATTGCTCAGACTCCTAAATTAACCGGGGAAATACTGAATTTAAAGGGATAGGGATAGGAATTCTACAATCTACTTCTAAAAGGTGGAATGTGAGGATTAGCTTCAACAATCTTCAAACCAAACTTTGTTTCGCCTCCCCTTCGAACAACTCTGACAAAGTAGGTGCAATCTTCAAAGGATGAATAAGATATTCAAATTATGATTCAACATGTGCACCCCATCACAACGATGCAAGTGAACACATACAAATCACAATCGAAGTTAGGTACTGAAATTCCAGTTGACCACGCAGGGCAGACTTACCGTCAGCAAGCCCGCCAGTGGTATGGATAAAGGAAGACTTGTCCAAACTCAACACCACACTCCACAATTAACGACTACTTGCATGAATTAAAAGTCTATTTTACTCTATCTATTTTGAATTGGAAAGATGAAATGGCCTTGCTAGCTACTCATAACAAAAGAAGAAATCATCAAGCAATGAAACTCTTTGCATTATGAAAAGTGTTCACAACAACCGTTTACAAAACTTTCAAAGGAAAGTTTTCTTCCCTCCTCAATCTAAGTTAACTTCTAAGCTAAATGCTATAAGCTCTCTACTCTCTAGCTCTGATCTTGATCTGATTCTAATTCTAATTGATTACAAATGAGGGGATGCCCCTTTTATAATAAGTCCAATTTAGTGGACGGTTCAGATCGGATTACAATAAAGGGCTCAGATTGAGCCACCTATGCCCTAATTAGGGTTTTTGCCCTAAAATCCGCCACAAGGAGGAGTGGGCAATAAATGCACAGAATATTCTCCACTCCCCTACAGGAACCGTAATGAGCAATTAATGCCCATCACCATCTTCTAGAAGGTCCTCATCCAGCAGAGTGTTCCCATTGTCTTTCTCCCGAACAGCAAACTCGATCAACCGGGTCAACACTGCCTCAACCTCCTAAGTGAAAATTGGTGGAATATGGTTGAGTTGAAATTCCAAGACTGCCACTGTCTATCCGTGCCGAGTGTAAGACTTTCTCCACGCCACCAAGGCGTCTTGGGTATTATGAATTATACTAGAGAAAGTGGAGACGTTCTCAAAGTCATCCTGGACAAGCGACCTCGCAACTGAGAAGAATGGAGCCAGTTTGTCTCTCAAGCCATCAACAGTTATTTCCTTTGGAGCCAACCTTCTAGCAAAAATGACTTCTAATGTATTAAGGACTCCCTCCAAGATGTTGCCCATTGCTTTCCTAACTCTGGTCGAATCCACCCTTGCTGCATCGTGAAACCCACGGCCTGTGACCATCCGAGGAGTACCAACTGGTGAAATCATACTTGTCACCTTCTTGAATTACACCTCCACCAACCAGGGTCTCTAGAGGTATATGCATCAAAGCCCCCAAACGAAGTACAGTCTTCGTCTGATAGATGCGGGTATCGCCCTAGGCTTGATCCACCATGTCAATTCGTGCCAAAATATTTGAGGCCTGCTGATAAGCATTGGTGAGGTCCCCCATGAATTTCCTTGTCTCAGCACGAACATGGCTAACCCACTTGTTTGCTTCCGTTTCCATCTTCTTTAAATCTTCTAAGCCAATAACTGACTCCCCCGGAAGCTCTGGTGGGAGTTCTACTGCTGGGTTTGCCTACTCACCTGGACGTGCCAGACTCTGCACATATCCTATCAAGGTTTTGTGCTCCTTCTTTAATTTCTTATACTTCCCCTCCGTGCGGAGCAACTAGTCTCTCAGCGCCTGATAGGAGTTATCAAACTCCTCAACAATTTGGGCTCCCGTAGGACGACCCAACTCTACAGTGGTGATCACGTAATTCTCAGGCCTCTCCTCGGCTCGATCACATTCCTCCCTTGGGACAACAACTTGAAGTGTGCGAGAGCTCGACTCATCAGTTGAGATCTTTGAAAACTTCCTGGCTCTCTTCTTCTTCGGTGGCGCACTAATCCTTCTGAGGAACTCCTCCATTTCAACTGCCGGATCCGTATCATCCTCAGGGTCTCTTCTCATTCTATCTGAAAGCCAATCCGGCACTGTCTGCTGTGGATTGCAAATGACGAGGGGCTGCTCTTCTACTGCCTCCACCTCATGTACTTCTTCTCTTCTTGCACTGTTCTACTCGGGCTCATCATCTTCTACGAGCTGAGTATCTCCTGACCCTTGGGTCCCCTATTCTGTGTTTTCCTCTTCCTCCAATGCCATGTCCAGCATCTGCTGGAAACGGGTATTAGCCACTGTTTCCTCTTCCTCTCCTTATTGGCCACCCCTGGATGCACTGACACTTATACTATCTGATTCTTGGACGTTGGGCTGATCCACTTCCTCAAGTTCCCGCTCTTCGTTCAATCTCGCCCTCTGATCAACAAATAATGAAATTACTCTCAAACTCGAAGACTAAGTTTGTGAGTGCGCGGGTGATGCCTGCTCCATCCTCAAGGGTATTGGCTGGGTCGGCATCTCATTTTGTGCTTCCGGTGCTTGGGCAGCTTGTTTTCCCCTTCTCACTGATAGCGGCCTTTGATCACCCATTAAATCATAAGTAAGAGCAACTGATCTGCTCTTAAGTCTGCATACATGCCTATCGACCCAAGCCCTTGTGAAAGTCATCACCGGAATAGAGAGCGTGTCCAAGTCCATGATTTCTGGCTCGGACCAATCAGGTGGTGGGACCGGAGTATCCCTGACTGACTCATAGTCGGGCTGTATAACGTTGACATCTTCCTCCACCTGGTCGGGAACTGGAATGATCTCACATTCCCTGATCAACTTGAGAGGGAGTCTGGTAAACATCCTTCTCCTTATTTCAACCTCATCGACAACATTTGCCCAAAAATCTTCTATGTGAGCCTTGTGCCTGTATTCAACATTCTGCACCATTCGAATGTTTCTGTAAGGATCGAAATCCTGCCTGCCTGTGTGATACGATAGATGAAAGAATTGTAGCTCATCCTCTGCCTCCCGAGCTACCTGCAAGGAGGGACACACCTCAGTGGAATTCCCTATGGCGATAGGGAAGTCAAGTCCACCCTTCTTTTTCTTCTTCTAAATCTTATCATAGGCAATCAATTGCCTGGATACTTCTAGCATTACTATGTGATCGGTGGGGTACCTCGGTAACCGATATGGATACAAGGTGAACCCCTGCAGCCTAATGTATGTGAATTTCGGAAATTGGATGAGCCAATATCTGTATTCCTCGATCAACGCTTGTGCTTCTTTTGATATTCTTTGCTGCGTTCTCTGTTGAAGGGTCCTTGCAATATGCATTGTGAATGCATCATTTGCCCGCTTGTAGCTGGCAGGGTTAGCCAAATGTAACTGTGTGTAGGCTTCATGGATTTTGAATTGGTCAGGGGCACAACCAATTGGCTCCCTGTACGTAATCCCTCTGTACTTGGTCATCCTGGCCAACATATATATCACGTACGAGCTCATATAGAAAGTCTTCGTCCTCCTCAGGCTCCTGAATTGTTCATCAATGTTGTCACTAATCATCCTAGCCCAATCAACACACTTCTTTCCCTCCAAGATGATCTCGATGAAGTAGAACATCCAAGGCTCGAAGATGTAGGCCTGCGCACTCCCATTTATTCGACTCAGCATCATTATCAAGTCGTAGTATTCCTGTTTCACATCTTCGGCAATTATCTGCATTGGGAGCTTAGTGCGGGGTGGTTTTGGCTTTTGCATCCAGACTCTGTTGATGACTGCGGCAACCCTTTCGAAGGAGTACATCTTATCCGCCCTTTCCTTTGTTGCTGACTTCGGAAGAAATGGCTTGGCGAGCCTTTTGATCATTGCCTGTCGGGATGAACTTGCCTTGCCCGCTTCAGTATTTGTAGCTCTGCCTACAGCTCTGCTTGTTCCTGCAACATCTTTTGCGCCAGCCATCTGCAAAAATAAAATAGAATAATAAGTTAGACCGCAGATTTTAATAAAATAAAACAATTCCCGAGATGGCTGTGAATACGGAGTTAGCTTTGAAAATAAAATTCCTCAGCATAAATTTCTAACTCCAAACCTTAAACTATATAAAAATCTCTGAGCTTAGAGACAACTCTCAGCAACTGCACTTCTGATTGGTGAAGAAAAAATCGCCGCAAGCTAATAACTTTCAGCAATGTAGCTAATTTCTCCAGCACAAATAGTTCGAACCTTGACTTCACTTTGTCAACTTCAGCTTTTAACTTCAGCAGTTAGAGGAATGAAGAGTTGCCAGCAATATGAAATTTCGACTTCCTCGACTTCTCAACGTTTAAACTTCTTCAGCACTTCGACTTTCAGCAACTTGAAAATGAAGATCTCCAGGAAAATAAAAAATCTTCTGCAACTTCGAAAATCTGCAGCAACTTCAACTCTCAACAGCAAGAAGAAATAAATTCTCCAGCACAACTTCGTACTTAGAAAATAAAAACTCACTTTCAGCAACCTCGAAAAAGATTTCAATTTCTCACAAAATTCCTCACTTCAGCAATTCCAAGCACTTCGAAATGTGTGAAGAAATGAGAGAAATGGGGTTGTTTAAATAACTCTTCATGAAGAATCCTGCCAAGTAGTGCTGAAGCTATTTTTAGCACCTTCATCAATTCACCACTCTCTTCATTCGGAATCTTCTAATTCAGGCACAGTAGTGGGCTAGTCGTCGGCCAGTCATTATGGCAGTTGCCATTAATGAGGATTCTTTCCTTGCAAAAATTCGAATTTTTTCCTTCTAGCCTGCCAGTTAACTCTTAGTAATTTAACAACTCACGAGAAAGTCACTTGACTTGATTGAAAATTCCATTTTAAAATCATCGCAGTGTTTAATTAAATTCAATTCGAAAAATTCATGGGAGTTGCAAATTCATTTCCAACCTGTTAAAATGTCCGTCATTTAAATCTTCAATTTCACGAAATTTTCCTTAGACATTTTAAAACTTCTCTTTAAAATATTCAACTCCGTTGATTTAAAATCACTTGCTTGCTCGAAATAATCCACCATCTGAGATTTAATTTCCGTTAGGAAAATAATCTATGCAAAACAAATCCCCTCTGAAAATATTAAAATTTCCCTTAGGGAAATAATTTTTCAACTCTGTCAACTCATGGGTGCGTTTTAAAGAGGTTCGTTTAATTTTCCATTTGACGCATGGAAAATATTCATCAATTGTTTCCGCCTTGAAAATAAAATTTCATTACTCAGCTCACTTCATTTAAATGCCTTTGGAAAATTTAAAATTCATCCATATCAAGGGTGCATTTTTCCTTAGTGAAATTTTATTCCACTTAGAAAATTTCTCGACATTTTCCCCCCTTTTGATATTTTATTTTATTCAATTTTAAATTCCCATGCCTTAGGAATTTCTTACTTTCACTTCACACTTTGGGCGCATTTTAGACTGTGAGCTTCCATGTCCATCACTTAGGCGTGTTTTATCCTCCAGCAACCTTGGGCGCATTTTCACTTGCTTGCTTCTATCTTCATCATGGGCGCATTTGGGGTGCCATGCTTTTACTTTTAACACTTAGAAACTTTCCACTTCATTTCTAGCTTGGGCACATTTGGGGTGGCAAACTTTAATTTCAAATGCTTTTGAAAATTTTATACTTTCAGCAACCTCATGAGCTGGGCGCATTTCATACCCTACATTTCTATTATGCTCGAGCCTTTGCTTTTGTTCCTTAGACGTTTTTCACTCTTCAGCAGCTTTGGGCGCATATTGGAGGTGGTGATTCCATGTTGGGGCGCAAATGGCATGGGTAACTTACATTTCGTTGCCTTAGAAGATTTCATGCTTCATCTTATTTCTCCTTGGGCGCATTTGACCTCTTCAACTTTCATCTTTGACACTTAGAAGAATTTTCCATCACCACTTACCTTGAGTGCGCATTTTGCCTTGGCAGCTTCCGTTTTGAATGCCTTAGAAAATATTTGAAGTCACCTTGTTTTACCTTGAGGGCGCATATTAGACTTGCTGGAGATGGGCACATTTAAGTACTCTTACTTCCATTTTGATATTACTTAGAAAACTTTTCATACCACCACCTTCCTTTGAGGGCGCAAATGGCATGTGTTACTTTCATGTCATGCCTTAGACGCTTTTGAAGTCTTCCCAAAATGACTTGGGCGTGTTTTAAAGCTCTTGCTCTTACTTTCACCATGGGCACAAATCACCCTTGATACTTTCATTTGTGACTTAGAAAATTTTCGAAGTCTCTACCTTGGTGGGCGCATTTAAGCAGTGGAGGTTTCATGTGAGGGCGCATTTCATGTGCCATGCTTTTATTTTAAATGCCTTAGACAATTTTGGGTGGCCTTTACAATGTTGGGCGCATTTGAGAGGGTAAACTCTCGTTTTGACACTTAGAATATTTTGAGTGGTTCTCATCTCAACTTGGGCACATTTGCTAGGGTGAACTATTATTTTGAACTTAGGCATTTTCCACCCCTTTAGCTTATGGGCGCATTTGATGGGTCATGCCTTCATTTTTGCCTTAGAAACATTTCGGCCTAACCACTCCTAGCACAAGGGCGCATTTGATTGGGTCTACTTTTATTTCATGCCTTAGTATTTTTCATGCCCTTGTCTGCCTTTCATCTTTTCATTCTATTTTTAGCAAACCCTTTCTATTTTTAGTAAGCCCTCCGATTTTCGACTTCCACAGCTCCGTTTTGCTTGAAAATTTCACCATATGATACTCTTCGCCTTGTGAACCTGTTTTGCCAGTCTGTTGCTCTGACCTACTATTTATAGCCACCTGCTATTTATAGTAAGTTCCAAAGTTGCCTGACTTCAGTAGTTCCGTTTGACTTGAAACTTGCTATGCCTGATCCTGATAACTTGAGTGTCCTGCTCACACCAACTTCCGGCGCCGACCTGCTATTTATAGCCATGTCCTGACTTACTAAAAATAGTAAGTCCTCCGATTTCGCTCAAATTTTGCCAGCAGGTACCTTGAAGTATGCTGATATCGGAGGGGTACTTCATTCTAACAATTTCTGAATTTTACCCCCTATAAAAGTGGAAACCCTAATTTGACTTGCATGTATCCTGAACGGTCTTTGTTTGACTTTGTTTCTTCTGCATGTCATTCTGCTTGCTGAACTGGAGTGTCGGGTTGTTGGCCGAGTGTACCTGCCAAAAATAGAAACTGTCTGGAAAGTGATCAATTCACTGCCGGATGATTTTGCATGTCATATTGCCCGTGGGATCTCAAGAAACCCAGAAAAACCCAGAAAATTGGTCTGCAGGCGGGCACTGGCTAAAAATAGTAAGTCTTTGAAACTTGATCCTCTCTGCTTGCATGTCACACTGCTGCGAAGCTCTCGAAAAACCCAGAAGGAATATCCGGACATGCGTTGAAAAAACTCTGCATGCAAACCCTAAAAATAGCCTTCGAAGGTTGAACTCTGAGAATGATTGCCTTGGTTTGCATGTTACATCGTTGCGAAGGTCTTGAAAAACCCAGAAATAATCTGCAGACATGCATTGAAAAATCACATGTGTGAACCCTGAAAATGGCTCTTGAAGCCCGAACTGCTAAAAAATAGCTAGTTGTCTGAATTTGTTCAAATTTCTCGTGTAGGCACTCTGAAGCTGCTTGAATGTGATGGAATAGTTAGAATTCCAAAATCCTGATGAAACAGTCCCCGATTGAGTACTTACTATAAATAGTAAGTGGTCATAATTCAATAAAAATTCAGTGGGACTTTGCTAGAAGCCTTGTGATTGCTGTACTAAGCTCAGATTCCAATTTGATAACTCAGTTCGGCCTTTAAAAAGCCTGGATGATAGGAAACCCTAATTTCACAGACTTAACCAATATTTCAACCTAGGTCAAACGACGGGACATCCTCGAAAGGACGGAAAGACCAGAGAGAGAGAAAGACGCAAAGCCAAAAGACCAGAATGGAGCAAAAATTAGGGGGTCCCCATTTGAATGGGGTGATGTGTGAAAAAAGGTCACAACAGGTCCCTAAGGCCACCATAGATTCTAGAGAGAAAACTCTTCGAAGAAAAGTAATTAAGGATTACTTGATCAAATGGAGGAACTTACCAGTGGAGGATACGACATGGGAAAATGAGCAGATTTTGCAACATCTGGAGTTGAGATTACTTGAGGGCAAGCAATCTTGGGAAGGGAAGATTGTAATGTCCCCTCCCTAGCTTTTCTTAGCAGTTGTTAGAGTTAGCCTATTCAGTTGTTCTCGTAGGCTAACAGGGTGTGGTTAGGGAACTGTGGTGTTCGTTTATCCACCTTGGTGAGGTTGGCATCAATATTTTAGTGTTATTATGGTCCTATGTAATTTATTGAAAATAACATTATGTTATTAAAGTTAAATGAAATAATTTAATTTATGTTATTTTAATAAAGTGACTTTTCGAAGGAGGCCATGGGAGACATAAGTGAAATTTAAATTATAAATGTTATAACTTAAAGTGCAACGCCTAGGGAGGCATAAGGGGGGGAAATAATTTAAAATTAAATCTTTTAAAACCCTAAAAGGAGGCGTTAGGGTTTGGAGTGGCTATAAGAGCTTTTTGAGCTCATTCTTTCATTATGTTGGATAAAAGATATTGAAGTGGTTTTGGATCTTGGAGGAGAGCTTTCTTCTTAGGGTTTGTGAGGACGAAACCCTTGTAGGCAACAATCTCTACACTGTTGAGAGATATAGTTTGGAGATTATCTTGTTGATTTCACATAGAGATCACAGTTGGGCTTAGTTGGTATTCATTTCTCCCATTCTTCAGTCATCGAAGCTCAGTTTGCAGAGATTACATGTTGAGACAGATTGAAGAGATTTATCAGAGGATTATTGGCAGTGTTGGCTCCCTTTGGCTAGCCGTACTATCCCTAAAGCTGGCCGTACTTCTCTTGGGAGGGTGTGGTGCATTTCTGGCTTGGTCGCCTAGGGTTTGGGGTTGTTTCTCGTTGGAGATTGCGCGCCTAGCCTGGGATAACACTCAGAAATCACGAAAGGAGCGGAGAGTTCATTGTTTGAGGGTTTTGATAGGCATTTCCTTGCTTCCAGTATGCTGGTTTCTACTACAGCAGTTTAGCAAAGTGGCAACTTTTTCTGGGTATGTTGAAATTAGATAATGGATGATATTTCATGTACTGAGTTGTTATATTCAAGAAAAACTTGATATTTTGTTTGTAATAAAAAATTTGGAATATTCAGCCTGTTGTTTCATTGAAAAGTATTGAAATTTCAAAACTTCTCTTCATTATAAGTTCTTTAGTTGCTGCACTTTAATTTCTGTTCAAAGCATTTTGAAATATTGTCGAAACACAAAACAAACAATCAGCAAAAATAAAAAAATAAAATACGCGGAACAGGGCTGCCTATTACATTTAAACACAATGCCTTAATTTATTTACTAATGGGATGCTTAAAAAATTGTTTGTTATTTATGTCTAAATGATACAAATAATCAGATGGCTTGTCCTTCATTAATTTATCAATTTAAAAAAAATTGAAGTTTGAGTTAGTATAACTTATAAGCATCATTCAATTATGTTCTACATTTGGATCTAGGTGTTTAGATTTGAATTTTATCTGTTTAAATCATTTTTCATTAGCGCTTGCCCCATTTATTAGAGATCATTTACCTTTAAATTGATGAATTGGAAAACTTCCTATACTATTTCATGGTGGAACTTAAAGATCATTTCTGTTTAAACTCCTATACCTTATGTATCTTGTATCTATGAAACATGCAAAACACATGTTGGCTAAGTGTCTATGTGGAATAAAGATTTTTCATTTAAAGTATGCATTTGTGTAGGGATGGTTATTATAGAGGTAGAAATCATAACTATCTTTGATATGCTAATAAAAATAGACTCTCTTTGATAAGCTAGTAAAAATAGACTTTCTTTGGTAAGCTAGTAAAAATGTAATGTACAAAAGGGTGCCAAGAATAAGAGGAGTGGCAGGCAAATATAGAATTAAGGGGTATACTTAGAATCCTATGAACATGTGTGTTTTGAATATGCTTAACTAATCAATCTCCCTTAATCATATATTGTATAAAATGTTAGTAATCTAAGATTAAACATGCATCTCATAGTAAGCGTGCGAGACATGGACATGTTGCCGTATACATGACCTTGTTTTTATTTTAATAATGCTTAACATTTTCGTTCCTTGTATTTTTTAAATGACAGGATATTATTTGGATCTATAGTTGTACGCATTTATTAGTATGAAAATTACTAAAGCTATATATGGGTGAAGGCATTCATGTTTGCTTGGGTTTGAATTAACATATAACTTTTCTTCCTGCAGAGAATTTGGATTAGAAAATGGGACTACATACAATTCATTTATAATTGATGCTGATAAGCCAACTGTAATTGATGCTTCACATGAAAAGTTCAAAGGACTTTACCTGTCAGCAATCAAGGAACAAATTGATCCTAGTACCATTGAGTATATTATAGCAAATCACACAGAACCTGACCATAGTGGTCTTATTCCTGATCTCTTAGAGCTTGCACCAAATGCAACAGTAGTTGGATC
The DNA here is from genome assembly GCA_007115665.2 of Sequoiadendron giganteum. Classification (NCBI taxonomy): domain Eukaryota; kingdom Viridiplantae; phylum Streptophyta; class Pinopsida; order Cupressales; family Cupressaceae; genus Sequoiadendron; species Sequoiadendron giganteum. The sequence goes on along the minus strand of CM021103.1, from coordinate 411,828,017 downwards.
TAAAAATTGCATTTTGTTTCTTCAAAATCTTATGCTACGCCCATTCAAAAGCTTAATTGTGAAGGTAGGTTGAACTCTACAATGGTGCATCCTTTGAATTTGGTATTTGACTTCTAATTTATGTCCCATGGTTTCTTAGGGTGAGTATAATTTTGTTACAGGGAGGTGACACTCTAAATCTAGGAGGGGACCATATGTTGGAGTTTATAATGGCGCCAAATTTGCATTGGCCTGATACCATGTTTACTCTTGACCATGGAACAAAAGTTCTCTTCACATGTGATGCATTTGGAATGCACTATTGTTCTGAGTTGGTAAGATATGTTCTATTCCAACTAGTTTTCTCTATGTTGTCTAGTATTGCGAATTATGATATGAAAATCAATTCTATAATTAAAAATGTATTTTTGTGCCAATAAATGAACAAATTGTTTTCTTACTTATGGGAACATTTAGATCTGCCACGCTACTGAGGATTTTGGGATGCCTTTTAATTTTTACTGCTAAGGTTTATGGCTATCCAAGTTTCTGCAATTTATAGTCAATCACTTAATTTGAAGGGAAAACTCTAGCCTCAACATGATTGGTTTTCTGCTTGCAATTCCTATCGAAAATAAAATTATGAATGAGTGTGTTCATACAAATAACATTTTGTGTGCTGAATTTTTGTTGTTAAACTATATCTTATCTAATATGTACAATTATTTTAATTTTAATTTATTATCTCTCTTCTTCTATTACTAAAATTGTGGAATATTGTCTGAGTACCTGAGATTATGAAAGTGAATTGTAGGTCGTAAACATGATTTTAGTCTTTATTTTGTTTGTTCAACTTGATTTCTTTCATGATTATTTGAGTCTAGCAATCCTAGCTTTTTCTTGAACTTTTGAAATGTATCTTTTGATAAGGATTTGTTGAAGATGTATCTGTTTTCTCCTTTGTTAGAAAATAAGCAAGCTCAATCTCTTGATTTTTTACTTGTTCTAGGATGAAGCAGTGGTGGAAGTCAACATGTTGTGTGTGTCTATGGAAGACTTTGTTCTTCCCAAGCTACAATACTCCTTGATTGTCAAAAAATAACAGTTGCATGGTTCTTTGTAAGTCCCATATTGCTAGAATCCTGCTCAGTAATGGCCTTCAGTTGTCTTGCCAATAGCTGTTTTATTTCTGCCTTAGTTGAGGGCAATGGTGCTGCTTTTTGCTTCTTACTTGTACACATAACGAGTGCCCATATGAAGTTGAAAACATTTCCTAGTGTGGATTCTTGTTATCTATTAAGCCTTACCATTTGAATCTCTGCAACTTACAACGCTGAACTTCTCATTCTTCAAACACAATTTTGAACTCCAACATTTCCTAGATCTACCTCAAGATTTGTGTTGCATATTTCTAGCAGATGACTCTTTGAGACGTAACGAATTTAGAGTCTTAACTCAGTGCAAGCTGCCAAACTACTGACCAATTGTATGTATAAATTCTCATCCACTGTTTTTTGACTCTTCACAAGTAGATAGTTCCTTATATACTAAGGATTCATCATCCTTATTTTCATCCCAACTCCATAAGCCATAGAAGTGGATTTGAATATTTTTGTACCTATTGATTTCTGATCTTTAGGTTAAAACCTCAATTGATTATTCTTATACCATATAGCCAACTTGAAAAAAAGGTTGCACTTGAAGATTGTGTTGGCGTTTCAAATCGCACCTTTGGAATGTGTTCTGGAAACGGACAGCTATGTGCAGTAAACTGCTCTTCGAATTAGGAGGGGAAGCTCCCTCTTTTGCTGAGTTGCATAAAGAAAGTAAACTAGACTTAATTACGCCTATCTTTTTGGTTCAGCTGCGAGAACACAAGGTTATAGAACAGTAGATGTTGCAGCTGAGGTTTTCCCTTTAATGAAACTAGATAGCTACAACTTAACCTACGCTTAAAACGTTTCTATCCTCTCAAGTAAACGCAGAGCAAGAGAGTTTAGAAATGGACGAGATTGATTTTCTGACAAAGATACTTAAACAAACTTTTCTTCAACATACATCTTAAGGCAATCTGAAAAAGAGATCATAAAAGTATTACGGAAATATGAGATTTTTATTTCAAGAGCAGCAAAGCAAGCTTCAAGATTTTATTTCCTCACACTTCTAACACAAAACAATAAACGGAAATCTGAGATATTTATATTGAGGCAAACAAAGCACGCTTAGGATTTTATTCACTCAAACTTCTGGAACAAAGATTACAATTTCGGGACAACAAGTTGTAGCAAAATACTTGCAACATGCGATCAACCTGATTATAATTGACACATAACACATGCACTAAACAAGGATTTGCAGCTAAGGAGGCATGCAAACTTGCTCTTTACACAAAGTGAACTGACACTAGACGATAACAAACATGAAGGCATAAGCTCAGCGATTCTATTATCACAAGCACGGTTAAAGAAAAATGAGCAAACACTGCTCTTATTTATAACTAAGCAGAGGAGTAGGGAACCCTAAAATCTTCTTGCTTTTACAACTACTGCTTGCCAACATGCAAGCTTTATTTCTAAATGTAGAAAAGATAAAACATCTAAACCCTAAAAAACATCTAAAAATGGAAAGTGCCAACTTGTGACAACTTGTTACAACTGTTTTCTTTCTATCCTCAAAGAATGGATAAGAATTGAGACAAGAATAGAAAGAAAGGGTGGAAGAAGCTTCTAGAAAAAAGCAGATTTAAATCTCGATCACATCTGCTAAAAAGCGGGCAACTTCATCTGTGGTAGGAGTGTTGATACTATTAATAGCAAAATGCCGCTTTTCCAAGATTTCTTCACCATCTGCAATAGATCTCAAGAAATCTTCACTCTCATTGGCCACTTTCTCGAACTGTGCTGACATCACGAAAATCATCTTCATTCTTCCAACATTGCCATCGCTGCCATGCAAGACACTCTGAAACTTTGTTTGGACTATGTCAAGCCCAATGTATGAACCATCCTCAAGGCAATACTAACAAGGAATTGCTGCAACAAATTCTCTGATGAACTTACGAGTATCAATGACTCTTTGTTTATACACTGCAAACTCCTAAGATATTCTAACATATGTATTTACCTTGAAAATGTGACTTTCTTTCCACCCCAGGATCTGTCTTTTATGTTCTCTCGCCATTGTAGAGCCATAAGCCATCTCTAAATCTGCAATTATGATTTCGTGCATAGGCTTGAACTCAGCTATCAACTGCTCAAAATCCTGGATACCTTGACTTAAGTCATGAGCTTTGTATCTTAATTGGAAGACCTGTGTTAGAATTTCTTTTCCTCTGTTGATGAACTCTTCAATCCATTCCCGAGTCTGTTTTCCACAAATAACCAACTGCCTCAACTGCTGCTGATCAGCTGGTGTTTCTAAGACTTGTGGTAGCAACTGGGTTGTTTGTGAGGTGCCTTGGATAAGATTTGATATATATAACCGGAGTTGACGATTTTCAGCCTTGAGGGCTGCCTTGTCTTCTCCATCCTTCTGCACTCTTTCTTGAATATTCTCTGTTACCATTTTAAACAAACTCATATCAGCATGGCGAGTACTTTTACCAAGGTTTTCTTTGACCATTATGAAATCATCAACATCCACCTCATCCCTGATTTTATCTTGCATTTGTTTCTTGGCCTTCTTTTTGGGTGCTTCTTGATATATACTGAGGTCATCATCAATCACCTGATATGAAGGCCTTCTTCTCGTCCTTCCCAAGGAGCTCTCAAGCCAAGATGTGGTATCTCTACTAACATCCAAGGGAGGAATAATTGCAACATCGGCCTCTTATCTCCTCGTCTTCCAAATCAATGTGAATTGGCGAAGACCTAGGAGATGGTAAAGGATTTTGTATCAAAGGCTCATCTTGTACTTCTTCTTGAAGTATGGGCTCTGGTGGAGGAACTTCTGTTTCAGTTGTATGCTGCTCCTGAATAACAATTCCTGTGTAGTCCAGCCTCCTTTTGGCACTCTTTGCTGATCTACTGCCCTTTGTAACCTCCTGAGACTGAACTTTTCCTTTCATCTTCGTTTGAGGTCTTGAAGAAGAGGGAAGAGATGAATGTTTCTTTGGCGACTCTGCTACCAGAATGGACACCCTCCTCTTGAGGATTAAGAAAGTTTTGCTATAATCTACCACTTGTCGTGTTCTCTCTTCCACTGTTATGCATTCTTTGTTGGCCCAGTTGACCTGTGGAAGAGGTTGCCGTTCAACCTGATTTCTAGTATAGGCTAGGAGAATTACATCTCCGTCATCATCTGATAACCCTTCAATGTCTTCTGATAAACAGTCTTTCATTTGGTGAAGGGTGAGCCTACTATTACTTCTCCTTCGCCCCTCGTACTCGTCTCTGCAATTAGCCCAAAAGTCTTCAAGTGCGGGCACATGAACATAGTTTTGACAGAGTCGAGCTGCATAGAAGCCATGGGGATCATATGATCATCTCTCGCTGAAAGGCTTGAGGCCAAGTTTATCTAACTCATTACCCTTTATTTTAGCTTCTACGGATGATCTGCAAGTGTAAATACCTAAAGCAAAAGGAAAGCTGAAGGCTGGTTTCTTCTTGTTCACAGACGAGTGTGAACATTTGATACCTGTCTGAAGAATTCCATACACACTACTTCATCTGATGGATACCTCGGTAACATAAGAGGAGCTCCCGAATAACCGTACACCCTTAGGTAAGTGAAGGTGGCAAACTGAATAAACCAATCAGCCGATTCTGATAATGCAGCCCTGGCAACAGATGAGATGCGAACATGTAGCTCGTTGTCCAGGTCTCGCACTGTGTAGATTAAGAATGCTTCATTCACCCGTTTGTAATGATGTGATGCTGCGGTGAATTCCAACTGAGTGTAATAATTGTAGACATGTTGAATGTTTAGAGAACCCTTTGAATTTACCCTGATAGGCAACCAAGTAGACTAGGTAGGAGACCATATGGAATGCATGTCTATTGAAATACTCAGTTATTTGATGATGTAGGCAATCATTGATCAATGTAGGCCAGTTATAGAACTCAGTCTTCTTCATTATGTGAGGTATAACGTAAAACATCCAAGGCTGAAACTTTGTTGCATCCGCTTGACCAGTAACCCGGTTGAGTAGAGTGGTTATTATAGCAAAATCGTCCTTGAACTCTCCTCTCCCGACGTTCTTTGGCAATGTACTGTATTTATCTTTCAACTACCTTTGTGCAATCTTCTTGCTGTATTTTTCTTGATGCTCTTCCCATATCCTTTCACATTCTTCAATATTGATGGTGACACTTCCAGGCCATGGTGGGATGGAGAAGCATTTCTCAATCATGTCTGGCTTTAAGCTGCATATGATTCTTCCATCAATCGACTGTATTTCCCTTATGGATGGATTATAATGCTTGATACAAGCGATTATAAATTCTAGGCTCTGTACTGAGAAAGGTATGGATGCTGCTGCAAGAAGCCCTAAATGGCCAAGATGCCTGATGGTGGTGTTGCCTGCATCTTCCAAAGGACGTAAATTGAATACTAGCTTGATATGATGCAAGTCAGTCTTGACTGTTTCAATGAAATCATGGTACAACGCTGATTTGGTCTTGAACTCTGTAGGAGTGTACTCCATTCTGCAAAACTTAAAGATTGACAGTAAACACGCCTAGGTTCTGACAATTTTTAGCAAACTTTCTAAATTTAGCTTGTTGATTTTTCTTCCTCAAATGGATGAAATTTTAAATTTTTTTCTGAGATATGGGTCTTGATTATAATTCCGTTACAAGCCAACCTAGATCGTCTGTTTTTGAAAATTTGAACTGAAGACTGAAAAAGCAGGAAACCCTAATTTTCTCCAAAAAAAGCAAAAAAAGTTGGCATCTGGGTATTGTTCTTGAGCATATTCTGGATGAACCCAATTGATTAGATTTTGCAAACCCTGACTTCTGACTGAAAAAGCAACAACTTTAAGTTTCTCTAAAAAAGATGTGATATGGGTTTTGTCCAGAAGAAAGTTTAGTATAGACCCAAAAGATTAGAAATGGATAAATTTGAAGTTTTCTCTGACATGCAAAATAAAAGCAACTGCTGCAACTTTGAGAAAATTCTTCAACAATTTGTCCAGAAGATAGAACAAATATGGATCAGCTTGTTGAAAATTGATAATATTAGCCTTCTTCTTCACAAATTTGATGTTCTTGATGAAGAAATATGAAAAAAGGAGGTCTTCTTTGATTGCTGATCTGAAATTTTATGAGAAACTAGCAAGTTAAGGTTCTTGAATCTTGAAAAATATAGGTTTGAAGTTGCTGCTCTGTTTCTCCTTGAAGACACCTGCAGGAAAATATGAAAAATAATGCATAGAGAGGTCCTTAAATAAGTTTTTGCTTTGAAAACAGCTTCTCAAAACCCTAATTTGATGAAACCCTAAACTTAGCTCATGCCTTGAACAAAGGCATTTTTCCTCTCTTTTGAAAATTTTGAAAATTTTAAAAAATTTACTAAGGCATGAGAAGTTGGGCGCCCATCTTGAGGTATGGCGCCCAGTCTCCCCAGACTTAGCCATTTTTCCATCATTTTTATCTTCTGTTCATTTTTCAACCCTGTTTCAACTCTGTCTCCTGGCTTCTTGATTGATTTGACAAACGAACTGGATATTCTATTATGGAGCCTGATTGAATCTGACAATATGGTTCTGGAGACGTCATCTGCTAAAACCTTCATTTGACCCTTCGAATTATCAGGTGCCTATCTCTGATAGGGCGCCCATTTTCTCCAGTGTTAGCCATTTTCATGATCTTAAATTTTATGCTCTTCTCACCTTTAGATGAATTGATGATTCCGGGCGCTATGTTGATCAGACTGACTGACTGACTGATGGATTCACTGGATAGTTGAGATGATTCTGGAAGGAGTCTTCTAGATACCTCATCTCCGAAAATTGACTTCCGGTGGCTCTAAACCCTAGGCGCTCTTCTCCTTCAGGGGCGCCCATGGCTTCCAGAGTTAGTTTTTATTCTGTGTTTTCACTGTTACTTCCAATTTTTGTCTTTTCACACAATTTTTCTCCTTTGTTCAGCTTGCGATATTTGACGACTGCTAACTCTAATGGATGAGTTGATGGATTCATTGGAAAGCTGGGTCCAATCTGACGAAGTGACGTTGGAGGGGCCTTCTGCAAATTTTATCATTTAGTACCTCAAAAGCTTGGGCGCCCTTCTCCTTCAGGGGCACCCATCTTCTCCAAACTTAGATTTTATTGTGTTCTTCGTCTTCAACCTTTAAAATATCTCTCTCCGTGACCTCTGTTTGTCTTGGATTTTCCGGTGACTGGATGATTTGACGAACGTGTCGGCTGATTCGTTGCGGAACCAGGATGATTCTGAGCAACATTGGCTTGGAGGCAGAAACCCTAATTTTGGCTTTTGACCTCTTGAAAAGGTGGGTGCCTATCTCCTTCTGGGGCGCCCATCGCTGGCAATGTTAGAAAAATTTATGAATTTTTCAACTTTTTACCTTATTTAATGTGCCCTCCTTGTCTTTGATTGCCGGAATGAAAAATATTCTAAGGCATTGAAGTATTGGCGCCTCTTCTTGATTGGGGCACCTATAGTCTCCAGACTTGGACAAAATTTTGCATTTTTAATTTTTCAAACTTCTTTTGCCTGTTCCTCGCTCTTTGTGCACATTATTCGTTGACAACTTTTGTTTGATGCTCGAATGTTTGATTTTGACACCTAGTAGCTGACTGACCTCCATTGATGACCTTGGATCTCTGAAAAAGCTTCTGAAAAAGTAGAATAGACCCAGTAGAGTTAAACTAGTCTTTTTGTGATTCTGACTGCACCAGCCTGATGAGGAAGTATTTTAAGCCAATCAAAATCAGTCTTAACCCTAACGGCCAAACTTTCTATTTTTAGAAAATTTTACAAGTATTCGTTTCGTATGAAACCCAAAAAAACCCAGAAAAACCCAGAAAAAGTTTCTATTTTTAGAAAACTGCTAAAAATAAGAATTTTACTAAAATTTAGAGATGAAAAACTGAAGTCTAGGTATTGTTGGTTTGATCGTTTTGAACCGACCCAAATTGCCTGATTTTGAAATTTCTAAGTTTTTGACCCTCATGCAAGACATGCAAAACCCCAATTTTGACCTTTTCTGACAGATTTAACAGTATTTTGACTCATTTCTTCAAAATGTCTAAGTGTAGCGAAAATTTTAATTTGGGGTACAACAGATTGTTACAACAAAAACCAATATCAGTTAGTGTTAAATAACTTAATTGCACATGTTAGGCGACATTATTATAGAAAAGTGGGGTAGGAGAGGGGGGAGTTTATGGATGGGGTCCTTGATCTTTTTGACAAAAGTATCAATTGTTTAAAGTAGGTAGGTCCTCTCCCTCCACTTAGAGAATTGGCAGCCACTTTTGGCCGATAAATGAAAAATGAGTAATGTGTAATACCCCCATTTTACGCCATGTTTCGTGAGTGTTGGTCAGTTTCTAGGTTCTTTTGTAAGATCCAAGTGAGTTGGAAGCACTCCAATGTTCTTGGAGGACGTAGTTTTGGAGTTACAAGGTTTCTATTATTGGCAATGAGTTTTGTGGGCAATCTTGATCTAAATGACAATCTTTGAAGTGTTTTTTGACTTTTGGGGTGTTCTCCAAAATTCTTGGAGAGCACGTCTATTTATAGTAAGTCACCAAATTGGCTTCTATTATTCACCTATTTCCTCAGTATCATATTGGCATGGTCGAATTTCGATTTTGATGTGATTCGGGATTTTCCGCAACTTAGGGTGAAATAATTAAATTATTCACTTAAGTTATAATGTGTTATTATTATTTTTGATAACTTAAGTGTAACATCTTTTTGAAAAGGTATTTAATTCCCCTTTTGGACGCCTAGGAGAAATAAGGGGGTCTTGCTCATGAAAAAGGTTTTATTTTATTTTAAAAGGAATTTGATGGAAAAGGTGATTAAATGTTTGCAAATAATGAATTATTTAATTTAAAGCAAAAGTGCTTTTGGGAAAACAATGAAAAAGCAAAAA